>JAGFPH010003058.1:98296-138997 GCA_018207615.1 Philaenus spumarius
AGAGAGCGTTGTCTTACAAAGTAATTACCACTTGACAGTAAGCCTGCTTCTCATTGACAGCTTCTAAACTTTAGACATAATTAAGTGATAATGTTTGTCAAAGCCAACAGGAAACTTGGCTTAAGTATTTGTACTTATTACACAGTGCAGAAGTTTATATCGTGTTTGAAGTACAGTCTCGCAGTAAGCAAGTACATTTTAGTAAATGGTTCAGTCAAGTTTTGATCGTCAAACCTTTTTTAAATGTCTATTGCATGTATTAAATCTTATAAAAAGAAATGTACTGTATTCATTTAAAAAAAGACAATCTCTCAAGAAATTAAAGATTATATGAAGTCGGCACACAAACTTAAACAAAGAAAGTTGTTTAAATATAATGAAAATTTAACTTTAAAATGATACACAAATATTATTGATTTACAAAAACTACAGTTCATATCGCTATGCTAGTAGATTATTAATAGTGTACTATATTGGAGGATCTGCTGTAGTGGTGGCCATCTTGAAGTTTTATCCCTTAAGAGCAATGTTACATTTCAAACCATTATTTCGTTTATTTTTGGTCTGGAAATTGTTTGCAAGGTCTCATTTTAACCACAATCATAATACGCATCCATTTCGTCTTATTCATTTTGTAAAATCCCGTTCATTTGTTATGAAATCGACATTCTTTAATTACCAAGTTTGCATTTGTTTCCTTACACAATAAAAAAATGAATAATTTAAAGTAAATTGCAAGCCCGATCCTCAATTTTGTAAATAATGTTTAGTCTTTTCTTGCCACGCAATTACAAAATATGATTTATAAAATGTTTTTAAATTAGGCAATGTTAAATCGATCAGCTGCAAGGAACTTCACTGTTTGGATACCGCTATAGGCTAAAGCGCTGGAGCCGCGCAGGTTGCTTTCTCTTTTACTGGAGCGGACCCTAATATAAAATCAACATTACATTTTATTTATCTAACCATTGATGAATGTGTCAAAAGTTTGGGTAAGAAATTAAACTGAGACTTTTAACCTTTGAAAAATCGAACTAAAGCAGTTTTTCCACCTTATAAGAGTTTAAATTTAGTCTCCCAATTAATGTATGTTTGTGACCATTGTTACTGTAAAAAAAACATCTAAGTTTCGATTGCACAAGTTTAATTGTATACATTGGCGGATATTTTATAATGACTGCGATAACACGAAGGACATTCATAATAGAAATACAAAATATTGTGTGACAGTATTACACAGGCACTGGAATTAAACAATCAAGTGAAATTGTAATATTCAAAATAAATGCTTGTTTTATGTTACTTATTAAAACCCTAGAACAGGCATGGTTAAAGCTAAAATTGGCCAGCCCGTTTTTAGCGTTTTGCAAGCATATTTTTAAAAATTCGCCAAAAATAGTAAATGAACCCCAATCCAAAAGTGTTCAGTAGCTTTTTTGTAGAAGAACCTTCAAAGAATTCAAATATGACACTAAAAATTAGTTTATTTTGAAATTGTAAAAGTTATTAGCTCAAGAAACAAAAAATGTTCAGTAACGAAAGGAAAAAGTTCAACTTTAGGCCTACATAAAAAGTAGTAAACATTTTTTGTAATTTTTTTCATAAATGTAAAAAAGTTTCGTAATTTAGTTCTAAATAGAACTGTATAAAAACATTTATCAATTTCAAATTTTTTATTTTGAAAAAAACAGTTTTTATGTTCCAAGTACACGACTGGTAACAAACCTAGGCCTAGATTGTAACGTCATTTACTAATATATGCTTTGCCCAAAAATGAAATATTATTATAACAAAGTGTAGAGGATAAATCAAAGAAAAGAACGGTATGCTTGTCTTTCCTTAGTTCACAAAAGTGTTTGAGTTATATTTATTTGAATAACAAAATGACATGAAGAGTTTGAGTCGATATGCTGCGTCATATAAACAGCGTGGGAACCCATGCGCTAGGCGTTCTCACCAGAATGCCCTAATTATGTACTTTCCACTGCTGTCTAGACAAACACAAAACCGGTTATTTCTGGATTACTTGACACTGTTCGAAACTTCAGACTTTGCTCTACAAAATTGTGTAATGAAATCTGTCACAACATAAGGCGTTGCCTTCACAATATCCGTTGACAAATGGCCTGTTTATTGGTTGAGAGACTGACCAATCGCAAGGGTTTACAGTAGTTGTTATGAAAATTACTAATGTTATAGTGACATCTGATTGGAAGACACCAACAGAAAGATAAAATCATGACGAATCCAATGGTATCGTTATAATTGCCAAATAAATATTAGTGTAGGCGGTCTTAAACGTCTAAGAAGTGGGAAATAACAGTACAATTGTATGGAGATTCGCGCACAGAATGAGCTGTAGGCCGATGTGCATATTTTAAAACGATGATTACGTATGTAAATATACGTTTTACGAAAAAGTTGTAAATACAAAAATTAATGTTTAATTCATTTCCTTTAAAATGGTGCCAGTTTTATTACGATTGGATAATTTTAAGTGTGTTAAATTAGCGATTATGCCAATATATGCAAATTTTTGCAAATGTGTCAAGTTGTTGCGTTCTGCGCCTGAGAGAAGGCCATGCATGGCCTTCTGCCAGTTCCAGGGTTTTAAAACGTGTCCCAACAATGCTGGACTAATTAAATATTTTATTCTATTTCGGTATGTCCAGTTTGACAGATTCGTTGACAGAGGGGACTGGACAAATATAGCAAACCTTATTCGTATTAAATGTACTTAATACATATAGACTGTTTCACAAGCACGTCAATACTTGCCGATAGATTTAAACAGATAAAATATTCTGTAAGACAGATCGAAATAGACACGACCATTCGATATAATTCAAATTGCGGCATACGGTGTAATTCTCTATTTATATTTAAATGATAAATCATCAACATTTGAAACACATTTTTATGTTAACAACTAAAGGAAACAATACAATATGTAACACCATTAATTTCAGGTCTAATCTAAAATGATGTTGTTTTTTATTCAAATCAGAAGTTGTAGTTTTTGAAATATATAACGACAGATGTTTGAATTTATTTATAATATAGTAACAATTTTTTGTATATTTTTGTCCAGTTTCTTAATCCAACCTAAAAAAGATGTGTTGAACAACAATAAACTGATTCTAAATTTGCTAAGTTGGTTGCTATGGTAATGGATGTAAACAAACATGTGTTGCTAAGATTTTGATCCAAACAGCTGTTTTATAGGACAGAGAGTGTACGCCCGAATTTTCACTATTTTGATGGTTTAAAATGAAAATTTATTAAAATCCTTTCTTAGTGTGTGTCCTACCTTCACATTTTCGTATTTTTATTTTAAATGGTTTTTGCTCCACCTTAATTCTATGTAAGTCATTCAGTCAGGACAAAGATATTATTACTAGATTGTGAATTATTTTTTGCAATTAATTATTGGTAGAGAAATACAATACACACATAAAATCTTAGATTAAGAACTTTTGTAAAACAGCCTTTATCTTGCAACTACTTCGGTTAAATTACTAACACTCATCATCTCTTACTTCTCAACCAGGAATCTCTCAGGTTCTAGTTGTTTACATAAATAAACTAGGATCATACTGCGATCATATAAAACTGTAATTTTTAGAGATTAGAAAACTTTAAATTCCATTATTATTATTTCCCACGTGACTTATACTTCAACGTTTATAAAACTTGACTTAGTTAAATACAGGGTTATTCTAAATGAAGGACCCATTTTAAAATTTGTTTTTATTAAAGTACAAATCCAAAATTAACAATCTCTATACCAATGAAAATAGGAAGTTTCAAAGTGTTTTTCCCTTACATTATAAGCGTTCAATGTGGTCACCGTTAGCTGCACGTCTAACATCTACGCTGTAGCCAAATGGAGATGGTTCCAGAAGCGGCCGGTAGAGTTCTCTCTGCAATAGGCCGCCATTTTGTGTCACTTTTCAGTGGTGAGTGAGATGGCTACTGTGGAGCACAAGGTTTTCTGCGTTATTGAGTTCCCAAAAAGTGACTCGCAAATTGTAGTGCAGCGGACATTTCGTGCCAAATTCGGTATTGAACCACCAACTAGAAAAAGCATTAGCAGTTAGTTTAAGCAATTTCAACAGACTGGAAGTATGTGTAAAGGAAAAAGCACAGGCCGAACCGCGTGTGTCTGAAGATGTTGTCAGACCGATTGAAGAAAGTTTTGCTCGCAGTCCTAGTAAGTCTACCAATAGAGGTATTAGAGAACTTAGAATACCCTAACCAACTGCATAGAAAGTTCTGAGACGGCGTTTGCTGTACAAGTTCTACGGATTACAACTTGTGCAGGCTCTCATACCTAATGACCTTGGTGGAAAAGTCAACAGACATAATGTTCGCATATGGGGATTGCAAAATCCACATTCAACATTGCAACACGAAAGAGACTCACCGAAGATAAACGTGTTCTGTGCCTTAACCCAAACAAAGGTTTATGGATCTTTTTTATTCGCAGAAAGAACTGTAACAGGAATAACCTAACTAGACGTGTTGGAACAATGGCTGTTCCCTCAAGTTAGGGAAGATTCACAGGACTTCATTTTCCAACAGGATGGAGCTCCGCCCCATTGGCACCTTCGTGTACGAGGCTTTTTTAATCAATCCCTTACTCATCGCTGGATAGCTCGCAGGGGAAATGAAGACCTGGCTCCATACTTCTGGCCAAATAGATCACCAAATCTCACCCCCATGTGACTATTTCTTATGGGTTTATGTTAAGGAAACTGTATAGGTCCCGCCTCTACCAACAACTCTGAACGATCTGCGGAACCATATCACAGCTGTCGTGCACTAAGTAACAGCAGATATGCTTTGTCATGTGTGGGACGAGTTTGCCTACCGCTTAGATGTTTGCCGTGCATCTAACGGTGGGCACATTGATCACTTATAATGTATGGAAAAAACTTTGAAACTTCCTCTTTTCATTGGTGTAAAGCTTGTTAATTTTGGATTTGTACTAAAGTAAATACGATTTTTTTAAATGGGTCCATCATTTAGAATAACCCTGTATATAAAGCCACGCTATATAAATAATTTATAATCATGGACAAAATAGCGCGAAACATGACCGAATAAAATATATTCCACGACAAACGTTATTAAAATTTTAAGATTTGGAAATACAACTCATTCACTCATTCAAATTGGTTCGGATCATTGTTTGAATCCCATAAAACCCTTCACATATCGATAAACCTTGATTGCTAACAAGCACACATTTTGCTTTTTGAAATTACAAAACATTTCTTAAAATAGTGTATAATAACTCTTGCAGCTGTCAATTTTCTATTGTCTTACTTTAATTATCGGCAATAAAAACAATAAACCGGTTGAATAAAGTTTTAATTCCACTGTGGCAGCACTTGAACTAATCTGCATACAGATTGTCCTGTAATACAACGCACCAAGTCTTACCCGAGTGTAGAAGTTACAATGAGATGCAGATGTTATTTGCGGCAATCTGCTACAGCCAGTGTTTTGTGTGGAAGGGAGGATCCATGTTGAGGAAACTTTTTTATTAGGTTTTGCGAAATCACGAAAGTGAAGAAATGAAACAAAATTAACTTGTGTATTGACCGTACTAGTGTACTGTCTCAGTTATTGCTATATTTATTGTTGATGTCAACAAACTGAATCAAATAGAAGAATGTACTTGTTTAAGAAAAACCGAGACAAAATAAGATGAACATACGTTTAAAAGATAAAACAAGTCCATTACATTAGTGGCTAAAAAATTCAGTTCAAGCCGTTAGATATTAAGTTATGATAGTCATGCAATTTGTCTGTCTACAGGGTGTCCAGCTTCATCCGTCCGAAACTTTACGGGGTTATTTGTCAGCTAAAAACAAGCAAATAATACAATATAACATATGTCTTATCCATAGAATTGTATTAATAATACTTGGAATGTTAGCCCTGTGGAGTTTTGGAAGCGAAAAAAGGCCCTTCCCCTCTGCTTGTAGGTCAACTTCATCAACTGTGCGATTTCTGCCGCAAAATATTTTAATTCACGTACTGATTAACACGCTCCTCCATCGCACAGGGATCATCCGATTGTAATTAAACTTACATATTTCTTATCTAGAAGAATTGAGGATTTCAACGGAGGAAACAATGTACAGACCATTCAGTGAAAAAATTTATAAAGTACAAAATATAATCAGCCAAAAAATCAGAACATGAAAATGTTACTAAGCGTAAACTTGTTTTATTTTTTGGGGTGGAAACAAACTTCAAGCGAGAAAAATGTTGGAAATGTTAAATAAAAACTTTAATTTAAAACTTTTTTATACGGTCTTTGGTTTTCTCACATTTAAAGGTCAAACGCGCGCTTTCGATAACGCCACCGCCGCCGTCGCGTAAAGTTTGCGATATTCCTTATTTTGTAAACAGTGCTATAAATTACTTTGGTGGCAACATTTTTTTTCACATCCGATCACCTCCCCTGATCGACATAAGTTACAACTAGTAAAAAAGATTTGCTATTTTTGTTCAAAATACGGTACGATGCTATGATTTAGTAGCCCGGACTCAATCCATGGATCAAAATAAAGCATAAATGGGGCTAAGGCAGAAATTAAATAAGTTAATTTTGTTTACTAACACGTAAGATGCCTTTGAACAACTGTTTAATCTTATATTATAATATTATAAAAAAATATCATATAAAATTGGGTTTTAAATTCATTTTGAATATTAACATTTTCCCTGCGTCATTTTACGTGCTATAGTTGGTTCCACTTGTGATTCAGTTATTAATTAAAAACAGCGGCAATGAAACAAATATATATTTCCAAAATAAAAGCAAGAGTGGCTACCATAGACCACCTGCCTGTAAAATAATAATAATACAATCAAATTCGTGTTAAATAACAAAGCGTCTCGTCAGTTCACTGAAGTTGTGAAGACTGAACCGAGTAGTGCGACGCGGATTGGTTGAGCGTGGGAGACGTTGTTACATAACAAATAAATCACTTTATAAAAAAATGTTTGGGATACAATTTGTGGATCAACTAATTATCAACAACTTTTCCGCTGGAAGGTTCTTTTTAACCCAGAAACAAAACAAAGTTTACGCTTAGTGACTTTTCGTGTCACACTTTTAAAATATGTTTCATTACTACAAATCAAATAACTTACCAAACTACAAGAAGTTTATACTGTTAGATTCTGTAGTTCATGCAAATAAATAATTTATAAATTGTATTCTAATTGCATGAATCTGGTGAGGCGCAAAAGTGTGTAAACGACAGGCCGAACAATGCTGAAATTCACTAAGTGGCCGTGAGTGACCTTCATGGAGTAAAGACCGTTTTCTTGAACACAGCCCGAGCTTTCCAGATGTATAATATAGAGTTTTATGGTCCTATCTCAATCTGTTTTCTGTCTGTCCATCTGTACGTGATTTTTTACAAATACCTTAATATCTCAGAAACGGTTTAAGATATAATCATGAAACTGGGTGCGAATATTGATCTAAATAGGGTATATTTTACTTACAAAATTTTCTTTTCCTGCAACAATCCGTTTCCAAATTCAAACATTATTCAAATGTCCACCACTTTAAGGTTTTTCAAAGGAGTGCCCTGTTAAACTTCAGAGCAAATCACATTAAAACATCAAAAACACTTGACACGCAGGACAATAGGGCAAACAATGAGAAAGCTTTGTGTTAGCGTATTGTCCACCGCTTACTGAGCAGGGGAAATACTGCATGTGACAACTCAACGCTTTATTAGCGAATTTTCATAGGAAAAATGAGCTATTGCAGTGACCCTTATGGTAAGACCCAAGGTCAAGAGTATCAAATGAGCACCGATGATGGTCCCCAGCATTTTTTGGGGTCTTTTAAAATATTATATATATATATATATATATATATATGTAAAATACCATAGAAGAACCCGGTTCTACCGGTGGATTCTACCGTGGGGTTGACGTGCGAAGCACGCAGTGCATTGTGTATTGAAGATACTCAAAATACGGGGGTTGGCGTGCAAAGCACGCAATGCTTTGTGTGTTGAAGATACTCCCAATATTAGGAATGGCGTGCGAAGCATTTTGCAGGTATTCAGCATCGTCGTGAATAGACCTATTTCACAAATTGTTGGTTGAAATCCTAAAACATAGGCCTATAAACCTAATTTTGGAAATTCGCTTAACTCAGGTCAGCGGTTTAGCTGCGTGGTAGTTGTGTTAAAACCCTCTGAGGATGATGACCATGTCATCGAAATGTACATAAGGGTAAGGTATTAAACTTAACTTACAATTTAGTTGTTTAGTTATAGTTTTTGCTCCTTGTTTTGTGGTTCGGGTTTTTATTTAAATCAGTGTGAATTATTATTATTTAAACTAGTAAGCCCACGTGGAAACCCTCAGGCAGAATAATTAGATACACATCAGAAATACATCATTTATAAAAAATAGTGTTTAAAAACAACAGACTTTATCTAGGACTACCTACCTATGCTGAGGCTGATTTTAAATCGGTAAATGTGTACATTTATAAGATTACTAATTTATTGTAGGCTTATTTGTTAAAATGTGTTAGTTACATAATGTATTATTATAATATATAAGAAAGATAAAAATACTATTTTTAACTGATTTTTATTTATATTAACATACAAAATGTTTGAAATGTTTTAAATATTATTAAATAGTCAAATTATTGTAAATTTTAAATATGATTTTACAATTATTTAAAAAAAAAATTATATACACTATTGTATATTGAAATGAAGAAACAAATGATATATTTGAATTTATTTTTGTTTAAAATTATAATCTAAGCTAGGTTTTGTATAAGTATTCCATTATGTTGGGTGAAATCGGCTGTTATATTATATTGCTACTCACTTACGGACGCACACTCGCTTTTATAGAAGTTGATATAATTTACTGTGTTTACTGAACTTGACGATGGTTAAATAATATATATGATTAGATTCACTCAAGATTAGGCCTACATCTGTTACAAAACCTAAAATAAACCACAGATGACAATTTGAAAGGTTGGATTGGTTGTATTAAGTTGCATAATCGGTGGAGGTAAATCCAACAGAACAGGTCTTGAAAAAGACAAGTAGGGTATGAAACTCTCTTACACTCGAAAAGGTAATTGCACAGCCTAAGATTCCCTTCTTTCTGTTAGCCGTAGGTAATAAAATGCATAGCCCCTTCTCTTTTAGCAATATATTTAATTTTACTTTTATTTAAAACACTTTAAAGTAGACCTACAAGTTTTAATTTGCCTAAGTTTTTCATATTGACGGATTAGTTTTATATTGTCATTTCGAATATCAGCCTCTTCACATTTCGTGAAACAACTAACGGTAAATTTAGGCAGTAGAATCCACGCCCCGTTATGAATAAAAATCGTGAACTGTTTACACAAATTTTCACACAAAAACTTTGGCGGGCTGAACAGAATCGTATTGTATACATTGCAATTTTTTTTAACTGTTCTTAATTCGGCTTAGTTAAGTCGCAATCCGCCACTTTGTTTTTTTTTTTTTTTTACAAAACTCACTGTAACCTTTGAAATAGAAAGCATATTGATTTCAAATTTCGTACAAGCATTATGTATGTTACAATTTACAAGTGTTCCAAACACTATATATATGTTTTAATAATTTTCAAACGGCGGCAGTTACAAACGTTTAAAGTGGAATATCATGGAAAACGCTACCTTTTTAAAAACGTACAAGAGATAAAATACTTTATTTTTTAATGAAAAACAAAATGGATTTATGTCATTTTTCTTTAGGTCAAAGGACAACCGAGTTATTGAGAAAAAAACAACTGAAAACATAATACCTTGGTACAGTAGAGTCCCGCTAATCCGAACCCCGCTATTCCGAAAATCCGCCTATTGCGAACAGAGTTCAGAAAAAATACATATTTTTTTAACATAAAAAACAGAAGGAACCAAAAAGACGTTCGTGATAATTTAGTAGCACTTTCACCACTGTCCAATCTATTTAAGACTTCAAGTTTTTCTTTTAAAGTACATGAAGCATGACTTCGTTTATTTGCCTTGTTTAATGTTTAACAGTTGACGTCAAGTACTACGAAGAAATAAAAAAGGCACAGTGACTCGTTAAAGTAATTCAACACTCACGGAACAAAGATTTACAATAAATTTACAATAAGCGCACACAGTTTATCAAACTCCCCTATAGAAAACACTAAACTAGATACGACTAGATTAGTGCTCAGTGCAGTGATTCATAAATATGTTTGAAACGCGGGAGGGAGAGGGGTAGGTAATGTCTCGGCGCTATGAGTCATCGAAGGAAATGCATTTCCTTTCCGACTTTCACGGAACCTGTTCATAATCCGATCAAAGCTGTATAGAACTGACATTAGCAGATGTCCCTGCACATTATTTACCCATTAACATGTCAATAAGTTGATATTACTTATGAAATCCGCCTATTCCGAATTCCCGCTAATCCGAACAGTGTTCGTTTAAAATTAGTTCGGATCAGCGGGACTCTACTGTAATTGTCTACAAAATCCAAAACTAGCAAAAAACAAACATAACTTATTGAATTCTTATAGTTAGTTATAATAAATAAGATAAAATCCATTACTCTGAAATATTGGTTTTAGTAATTTTAAATGGTGTAGACAATTTACTAAGAAATTAAGATTTTAGTTTTTGTCAATAACTCGGTTATCTTTTGACGTACAGAAAAGACAATAAAAACGCCATATTTTGTCTGTCGTTTAAAAAGATAAATATTTCTTTCTTGTAAATTTTTTGTAAACTTATCGGTTTTCAAGATATTCCACGTTAAAAGTTTTTAACAGCCACCATTTTGAAAATGATTAGAACAAATTCTTAGTGTTTGGTACACTTGTAAATCGTAACATACACAACGCTTGTTCCAAATTTGAACTCAATATCATATATTTCGGGAGTTGTAGTGAGTTTTTGTAAAAAACTAAATGTCGGATTGCGACTAAACTATGTCGAATTCGAAAAAAAGATACTGAACATTTTTAATTTATTTCAATCTATACAATACGATCCTGTATAGCCCACTAAGGATTTTTGTGACGCCCTGTATATGTATTTATGCAATTTTAAAACAATTGTAAATTAATCCAAGTATTTGTTTATTAAGCCAAACAACGTTTTAGTAAATAGACAATTGGCATGCGTATGTTGTGTTTTCAATCCGAATAAGGTACAAATAGAAATACACATTTAAGGGCTTAGCTTTTCGTCCCACACATTGTAGGATTAATGTAATGTGGAACGGTGTTTTCCCGAAATTCCTTACCTCTCTTTCATTTTTGTCACGTTTACAGAACTGTAAATAAATTCTCGGCCCTATACACAAGCAATATACACTCTACTAAAAGCAAGCTCTGCCTAGAATGTAAAGATTAGCCGTGGTATTACACGTATTTTCCTTCCTACTTAAGAAATCAAAATAAAATATACGCTAGCTTTATATTTCTTGCAATGAAGGTAGAAATAATAATTTGCCATAATACTGTATGATCTTTACATGTATGAATTAATAACAATTGAGCTACATTAAATTTTCTTGATGTACAATAGAATCCTTTAAATTATATGCAGGCTGTCCAGCTTCTACTGTCCACAACTTTACGGGGTTATTTGTTTGCTAAAATGTGCAAATAATACAATATCACAAGTATATGTTTTCGGTCGTCAGTCTGTATGTGATTTTTACAAATACCTTAATATCTCAGAAGCGATTTAAGATATAATCATGCAACTGGGTATGAATATTCATCTGAATAGGTGACTTTACTTTATAAAATTGTTTTCCTGAAACAATCCGTTTCAAAATGGCGGCAGTTAAAATTTGTCAATGTTATCTAGAAAACTATAAATTTTACAGCAAAATTTTAAAGTCATCAAATTGCTTGACTATATTAAGACAAATCCAACGATATATCGTTTTTAATAATTGAGTTATAAATATCGGAGATAGAAGATATTGAAAGTATTAGAAACATAATTTATGTTCGAAAAACTTTAGGGCTTTTTAAATTAAAACATTCTAATTAGTCAGCTTATATAGTAACTGGGTTGATTATGTTGTCCCAATACAAGGCGCTTACTAGTTTCCATTTTGGCAAAGCAGCATGGCGCAGGCGCACTGATAACTGGGTCGTATTCCGGGCCACTTGTCTTGTCGAACAGCTGAAACAAAACTCAACTTTATTTCATCTGCGATTAAAGAATAAATGGCTTGTTTGTTGTAGCAGAGTTAGTTATCGTTGCACAGTCTGACCAAAACAAAATTTAAAATGGCAAAAACTTTTAATGTTTTCAGAAACCCACTTGATTCATGTTCTGTGGAGGTGTAAGAGGCCCCTTTAAATATAAAAAGTAAAAAAATACATAGATTGTTTATAATGTTTGTTAATCGCCATTCCGAATATTGATATACATTAATAAGTATATGAACTTACCGTCTGCAATATTCTTGTACTATCGTTGTTTAAACGACGGACGTTTCGGCTATTCAACCATTTTCAAGCAGTTCAGGTTTCCCTTCGTCAAACACAAACACTTAACACATAGTTACATATAAACACAAAACATTTACACTCAATTAACATTCAATAAACACACGAACTCAATACTCGACTGTCTTTCATGATGTCCCGTTACATACTGTGGATATATTTTCGGGAGGGGGTAGTGTCTTATCTACCTTCGTCAAAACAGTGTCGTACAGCGCAATCGAATTAAAGTTTAATTTTTCGTTTAGTAAAATGTTGTTATTCACTTTATAGATCTTATAAATTTCAAAGCATTCATAAACTTCCCTTTTTTGCAGTGATGTAATATTTTTAAGGTCTCATTTATGCAGGAATATCTATGATCATTTTGGATTAAATGTTCGGCAAATTTTGATTCAGTCCTTGTGAGGTTCGCATATTGTTTGGATGAAGGGAGATGTTCTTTGAACCTTTTCTTAAATGACCTTCCTGTTTGTCCTATATATATTTTAGGACAATCGTTGCAAGAAAGTTGGTATATTCATGTGCCTTCAAATTTGTCTGTCAATTTGTTTTTATTGTTCAAATAACCCTGCAAATTATTTTTTGTTTTATATGCAACCCTGAAACCATGTTTGTTAATAATATTACTAATTTTGTGTTCAAGTGGTCTGCAAAAATTTAACACTAAAAATGTGTCCTTCTTACGTTGGGATAGTTCTTTTATTTTACATTTCCTATTCTGTTTTCTGATTAATTTATCCACATTTTAACTGTTGTAGCCACTTTGGGTAGCAATAAATACGTTTAGTATGAGAGTTAAGTTTAACCCTACTGTGTTGCGCCTAGAAAAGATGCCTAGCATTATAAAACTGATGACCTATGTGCTTAAATATTGTCGTAGAGTTTACATTTTTTAATATTATATATATATTATATATATTATGTGTTATAAATTTTAAACGAATTGTATGCATATTTTTATTTAAAAAAAACCCAATTGTTAATAAAAAGATATGCATTGATAATTATGCGTTCATAAAGTTGATGGCCTATTTAGTTAAAAATTATCGTAAATTTATATTTTTTTATATAATATTTATACATATTTATATTGTTTATGTATATTTTAAATTTCATACAAATTGGATGTTTATTTATTGAGAAAATTGATTTTTATTCATGACAAGTGCATCGTGTTTGCTGCTTACAGGCTAATACGCCGGTCTTAAAGAAATCGTGTGACGCGTGACGCGAGGAACTGTGCCACCCACTGTGCCACGCGACTGTCGTGCCATGAGAGTCGCGCTGCGTAGCGTAGCGATGTCAATATGCGCTAATCCATTCACTTACAAATGTTACAAAAGTCGTCCTGTGCAACGTCGCGTGACACGCGACAATCGCGTCTCAATATGCCCCTAGCCTAATAACCGACTTAGCAAACACAAACAAAAATAATTTGAGCACGCAGCTGAACCGCTGACGTGAGTTGAACAAATTTCCAAAATTAAGTTTATAGGCCTATGTTTTAGGGTTTCAACCAACAATTTGGGAAATAGGTCTATTCACGACGGTGCTGAATAGCTGCAAAATGGTTCGCACGTCATTCCGCATGTTGGGAGGATCTTCAATACACAATGCATTGCGTGCTTCGTACGCCAACTCCACGGTAGAATCCACCACATGGCTTTGAACCGGATACTTTTATGGTATTTTACGTTTTGATTGATTTTGAAGGAACCAAGCGAGCTATTAGGACGCAAAAAAAAACGAAATGTGTAGAATAACATCCTACATTTAAATTTGTAGGAAAAACCCCAAAACAAATTCATTCTCGTAGGAAAAATCTAAAAACAATAGTACTTCCTGTCAAAAAACGTGCTTCCGATTGTTGGATTTTTTTTGGCTAACGAACTTGTCCGAGCGACGTAGACAACCAACATGTTTACCAAATTTGAACCAAATCGGACTTAAAATGCGGCCGCTTGAGTGCGAACACATATATACATTATATATATATTTATATATATATGATTTTTAATGACACCCAAAAACGTGTTCTGGGGACCATGATCGTTGCTCATTTGCTACTCCCTGCCTTGGGTCTTACCATAAGGGCCACTGCAATAGCTCATTTTTCCTAAGGAAATTCGTTAATAAACGAAAATTGCTCAGGATATATTATATTATAAATCAACTCAAAGCTCTGTTGTTACGTATTAAAAATCAAACAGCTGATTTGGATTAAAAACTTAACATAATTTCAGGCTCGGCCTAAAATGAACATAAACACTGTTTTTTATAACCAATTTGGCAAATATAGATTCAGGTTATTATTCTTCACAACTAGATATATATATTTTAGATTAGGTAAAAGCAAAAAAAAAAATGAATCCTTTATTATAAGTCAAAATATCTGATGTAACATATTATAATTATTGATTTACCTAATGATATAAAAATTTGTTTGAAATGTTGATTACTGATTATTTAAATATTAATGTTGATTATTGCCTATTTAAATATTAATGGTGAAATTACAACGCATGCCACACTTCAAATAATTAGCAATGGCCGTATCTATTTCAATATCAGACTTACGTTAGCTATGTAAAAGTGAAATATTAGCGTATACAATACCATGTATACATTTGCTTTGCATGCATGGGTCGCCGTCGAGGTTGGTAAGCGAAGTGAATTATCTAAGTGAATATATTCCTATTACTGTTACAATATGTGCGTATATTGACATGGGCGCCGACTTATCAAAATTATTTGGGGGGCTCATCAAAGAGTATTGCATACCCTATAATAAAAGGGGCACGGGAGAAAATTTTTTTAAAGTAGGTTGCTATACCTGCATTCTGAGGCTTTCTGGTACGTTTTTATAACGTAGAAGAATATATTCATGCCCATAATTATGTGTTTTATAAATGAATGCATATTATTTACGCTCACAAAAGACCAAGACTAAAAGAATCTTCTTTTATTTTATTCAGAAAATTCTTAAACACTTTTTTTTAAGATTTAGTACTTTACGCCATGTTGTTTATTCTTTTAGTTTATCTAATAGTCTTTTCTTGTCATCGCCTTTTCTATTTATTGATAGGAATTTTGAGAGTTATAAAAGTACAAACCAACAATGATTAAACAAACATTTTCAAAAATATCAATTTATTAAAAAAAGTATTTAGCTTGGGGTACAAATGGAAGACAGTCAAGTATTAAATATTATTCAGTCTATAAATATTACTAAAATTGATATAAGAACATTCATAAAGCTTAAAGTTAAAATAAAATACTATAACAGGACACTGTAAACAAAATGCTCTTTCATTTAAATATATAAATTTTAATTACATTAAAAACCTACAAAAAAGTTCATACTACAGCTGAATTTTGTAATTGAGGCCTACATACCAGAATCAGAGCGTCCTTAGGAAAGTACAAATGTAAATCTTCTGATTGGGTTGCTCTTTATGAAATCATTAATTAATGGTCGAACGTCCGTTTCGTCCAAAACATCTTGGTGGGCGCTAAGAACCGCTAAGTTGTTCAACCTTTTCTTTCCCATAGTTGCTCTGAGGTATGTTTTCAAACGTTGAAGGGCGCTAAACGATCGCTCAGCTGTTACTGATGTAACCGGCACAACTTGAAGAAGCTTCATACACTTAACAAGTTCAGATAATATTTCTTTTACACTGGGTTCTAGTAAAAGATACTTTCTTACATCACTCATAGAGTTTAGTTTTAAGTTTCTTTGTTTATCGATGTCACTTAACATTGTAAGATGTAAATTCAGCCTATCGTTGTCCAAATCGTTTTGAAAAAACTCTGTAGAGTGTACAAAACTTGTTTCACCTTTGTTTAAAACTAACAAACACTCTTTTTCCACTGCTATAACTTTTGAACAAGATTTTTTTCTTGCTATAACAAGATTTCACAGTGTCACAAACATCAATGTAAAGAACTTTGAAATGTTCCTTTGGGGTGTTGAAATCAAGAGGTGCAAATAGCTTCAACGTTTTCAAATCGTTTTGGAATACGGTGTTTCCGTAGAAACTCAGGTTCTTCGACTTGCGAGGGTTTTTCCTTTAAACAAAGCTGCCAAAAATAATCAAATCCTCCACGCCTTTCTTCTATTATACAAATTAAGCTGTTAAATAATCCTTCCAATTCGGTTACACTTAAATGTGGGCACTGAATTTTCCGATTTACTTCTTCTACTACAGTCATTACATGACAATGCTTACATGCTCACTACTTTTGATGTTAGCTAATACCGAGCGTAAAACAGATTGACCTAATACATAGATTGTTTCATTTTGTATATCGAGGGAGATCCATTTGTAACCTGAACGTCCCAACCAATCTTTTAACTCAGTCACGTCTTCTTTCCTCAGTTCTAAAAGTTGCAAATATTGGAGTTGAAATCCTCATGGCCTCTAATGGCTAACCCTTGTCGGCACAGGAACTTAACTGTAGTAAAAATGGCCTCAAGAGCTAAACTGGCTTTCTTCATGTCATTGTTTAACTGTTCATTTAACTGAATAGCTATGCTTGGTTTAGTAAAAGACGACAATTTCAGTATACCTTCCTCATGCATGTTCGTACTTTCATGAGTACGAAACTTTTCCAGGCCTTTTTTCCAGTTGGAAAACCCGACAGAAGTAAACGCATCTTCTTCCTTGGAACTAAATTGCAAAAGGCCTTTGTCTTCTGTCTCTTTGCAGGTTTTACAAAATACTTTATCGATGGTAGCGTCGTAATTTAACCATGTAAATTTGGTCAACCATGACTTCTGAAAGGATCTCCCTTTATTTTTAGTACCAGTGAATTTTTGCTCGTAATTCGGCTGTGAACAGCTCTCAACCGATGTTGAAACCGTTGGTATCGGTGCCGGGGTTGTAATCTCGTCAGCGTCAACATTTAAACGCCTTTTGCAGATAAACTTATCCATTACACTAGAATTAAGCAAACATTAAAATAGTAAATAGAGTCCTCAAACACTGCAAAAGAACACACAACACAAATTGTATAAAAGAACACAACACACAGAAATTACAACAGCAATTGGTAACAGGTTATGTCACAAACCTTAACTGTGCATGTGCAATGCAGTAGCAGAAATTACCTTGGTACAAGCAGGGATCTATAACAAGGGATAAACCGTTTCTATGATCTCGGCACTGTGCCGCCAGTTTCACTCTGACGTCACTGTGCTGATAACTGCGAGTCGTTTACTTGCTGTTGTAACTCGACGGAAAAGCTTCAGTAAAATAAAACTTACATATTCTTAATCTACATAAAGTACGAATTCTAACAGTATAAAAAACTTTTATTTTAACATGTATTTCGAATTTCAATAATTAAAAATATTTGAGAATTATCACAGACTGACATGGAAAAGTTACTAAGCGAGGATTTTTTTATTTTTGGGTTACAAATAAACATCCAGTGGGAAAGTAGTTGTAGCCAATGAGTTGAGCTAAACTTTTCAAATCACCGATTTGTGATAAAATGATTACATCATTATGAAATCGTTTTTTTAAATGACGCGTCGCCACTCCCGGTGTACTGTTGTTTGATATTGAAATTTTTACATCGTTACCCATTACTTTTGGCTTATTAAACATAACTTACAATTTAGTTGTTTAGTTATTGTTTTTGTTCCTTGTTTTGTGGTTTGGGTTTTTTATTCAAATTTTGTTGACACAGTGTTCTTTTATTTGTTTAATTTGCTATACTGTCAAACCGGGCAAGCTCACGCGCAAAGCTACACGGCGGTTACGCGCCTACCTGCGGATATACTGCAGATGCATTACGACACGACAATCAAATTATTGGGGGGGTGCTGCGTCCCCCCAACTAAATTTTTGGAGGGGCTCGAGCCCACCCAAGCCCCATGGAGTCGGCGCCACTGTATATTGATAAGCCTCGAGCTATTATTTGTATCACGGGTCCAGAATTATCTGTCTTTTAAGCTTTTATACTCTGTCTAGTTCAGTTTGGCCGATGGACCCGGGACTACCTGAAGCCATTTCTATAATCCCTCGTCGCTGTCCGATGCCTAGGCGATGAGTCACCTACTGGCTGTGTTTATACGATGGTACACTTTCTTAACAGAATAGTAATTTAACATTTTTAAAAGTATATTTGAAATCTACTAAAAAAGTTATGAAAAATGATACCAAACTCGACCTAGGTATTAGAACATTTAATCTGATTATGAAAATGTTTATAAACCAATAAATCTGGTAACAAGAATCCATTTTTAAGAAGACATCTTGCAAGTGAACCGATCTGAAGCAATTCCAGACCGCTGAAGGTTTAATAGTTAATAAACTATTGTATAGTATTATATTTTTATTGTTGTATAGGATTTGCATTGTATAGTATTATATTGAATTGTATAGCATATTGTGTATATAACTTTTTCTCCGATTGTAATTGTAATTTGTATCTCAGTAAACAGATTTACTATTATTAACAAATTCTACGGTCAATTTACTTTTACCCAAACAGTCAATAAATAAAGCTTTTAATATTCATTACAGCCCAAAACTTGCCTTCTAAATTGTCTAAATAAAAAGTCGCAGTCACAATGTAAACAATTCTTAATAAAGTTCGTATTAAATGTTCTAATACCTAGGTCGAGTTTGGTATCATTTTTCATAACGTTTTTAGTAGATTTCAAATATACTTTTAAAAATGTTAAATTATTATTCTGTTAAGAAAGTGTACCATTGTATAAACACAGCCAGTAGGTGACTCATCGCCTAGGCAGCGGACAGAGTTGAGGGATTATAGGGGTGGCCTCAGGTAGTCCCGGGTCCATCGGCCAAACTGAACTAGACAGAGTATAATGTATCTGAAGAAGAGAGTAGGTCTGGTTGGAGTGCAGTCTATAACGGAGTTAGATGTCTTACAGTCTTATATGTAAGTAAACTCAACTCTTATCATTTAACAATAACCCGCAGCCGAGTTGTGTTTCATCTTTTTAAGAAAAAGTAACTACTGCTGGTTTTTACAGTTGTTACACATGTAATTTATTTATTTATGTTGTGGTAGTAAAGACCCAAGTCGGGCTGGGAATAAAATTCGTCCAGAACACACCGGCCGGCGCCCAATCAGCTAAACACTCTTCCCCCCAATAAAACCCCGACCATTATTATCTGGCAATACCACTGTTCTACTTCTTTTCACAAGAAACAAAATAATGAAAGTGTTTTAAATGATATTCACTTAATGTTTTTAACGATCAACATGAAAAAAAAAATGATTGAAGTCGGATTGTTTGATAAATATTTACACCCGTACAGGAGTATCTTCAACACACAAAGAATTGCGTGATTCGCGTATTGTTAGTATTAGTATTAGTATTAGTATCTTCGTATTGTTAGTATGGTGGATTCGCACTCCAACCCCACGGTAGAATCTACCACATGGCTTTGAACAGGGTACTTCTAACTGTTACTGCTGGTCAAAAATGTGCTTTCGATTGTTGGACTTTTTTGGCTAACGAACTCGTCCGAGCGACGTAGACAACCAACATGTGTACCAAATTTGAACCAAATCGGACTTAAAATACAGCCGTTAGACTGCGAACACATATTTACATATATATATATTACTTTTAGTGACACTCCAAAACGTGTTCTGGGGACCACGATCGGTGCTCATTTGCTACTCCCGACCTTGGGTCTTACCATAAGGGCCACTGCAATAGCTCATTTTTCTTCTTTGAAATTTAATTTTCTACAACTTTTATATTTAACATTTTTTGTTATCTCTTACCGCTTTATTACTAAATGCGCTCAAAGTGGAAAAATGAAGAAATTGAAAAAAATCTAAAAAATCTTTGCCACCCAAAAAGTGCTTCCAAAATTAAAAAATGTTAAATTCTGACAATTTTCCCAAAAGTTTCTCGTCGAGAGCTTTAATTCAAGTATGAGGTCGAGGGGGGTACGATTACGGGAAGTGCCTAATAATTAATGTCAGTGAGTCAGTGTTACCGTCTAGCTTTATATAAGTAGATAAAATAAAATGCATTAAATACAAAATTATAATGAATACATGACTAGTGTATATGACTATTTTATGGATTTATAACAAGATGAACAATAGGCATGTCATATTTACTAGGTGGTATTAAATCATTTCACGAAGCGCTTGATCATAACGTATGCTGGAACAGGAAAGGGAAATGAACAGTCCATTCCGGCTTCATTGAATACTTAATCGTATCAGTTAAGCTGAGTTTTGATTAGCATTTAATAAAGTGAATTTAAAATGAACAGGATTTGCTTTTTCTTTGCATTGTTACAGTTGTCAAAATAATTAAACATTTCGTTTGCAAAATTATAAACGTTGTTTTTCACGGGTTGAACAACGAAAAAACTCTATGTAATTTGTATCCATTGTTTATAATTTTGTGTTCCTATGATTTCTTTTTATTGTATACGATTACAAGCGTGTCAATTTATTTTATATTTGAACCAATCGTCGTCTTTGAAATTCTGTGTAAAAATAAATAATCACTCCCTCCAATTTAATTAGACACACCGAAGCCACAACCACAAGTTCGCTAAATAACACTACACAAGTAAACTGAAAAATATTTATTGATAAAATTATTCTAGATAGGTACCAATCAAAAATAGTTCTATCAATAAATGTTTTTCAGTTTATTTGTGTAGTGTTATTTACCGAACTTGTGGTTGGGGCTTCAGTGTTCCAAATTTTTTACATTCTCCACAATACTAATTGGACATCAACTTCCAATTTATATATTTACTGTAATAATTATACTACATATTACTACGAAGTGATTACCCCATTGGCTTTAACTTAGTGAGAGGTTTATATAATATATCGTGTATGTAAGAATACATAAACATCTATTTTATTCGAAAGATCTACATTTGACTCTGCACTGTGCAACAATAAACCTTACTTTAAATCTTACGCACAAAGGCAAGACTGACTACAAATTTCCACTCCCCAAATATAAATTCTTTTTTAAATATAACTCTCCCAAAACATCAATACACAGAAACTGATTCTAAACAAGAATTTAAAAAACAATAATTATTGTCCCTCTAACTTTCACAAATTGTTCACTCCCCTCTACTCTGTCCCGGTGGCTTGGACAGTAGGACAGCTCAGCTCCCTTGCCTTGATGTCTACCGGGACTGGCACACCTCACGGAAAACCCCCTCTCTGGTCTACACCCCGAAGGCCCTTGTCTAAGACCACAGAGAAGATTCTCTGTGCTAAGACTTATCTTATCACTCAAAAACTTTTCCCCAAAAAAACTCTTTCTAATCTTCTCTTCCTATTTAAAAACTCCTTCCCTAATTCAGTTTTCCCAGTCTAGTAATATTTTGATGTTACATTACATAAAAAAGCCACTCTGCGGTAATTTCTAAGTACTTAACTATGTACTCTATATTACCTAATTGTGCTTGCTAATACAATTCTACTATTGTTAAACATTTATCAACATCGTTTTTGTCTAACAAAATTACACAACAATTCATTTAATTTTACCTAACAATATGTTTCAGATTTTTGTGTACACTAATTTGGAGATTTTAATCGGTGTAATATTAATTTCTTTTGATTACAATAAATAAATAAATGATGGCACTTCTTATATTGTCACTGAAAAACCCGATTAAAATAAGGATTACATAATATTTCACTTAAATTTAAGTCTTTAATAAATATTTTAGGACAAACCCGTCAGTCTTAACATCTATAAAAGCGTCTTTCGTTTTACGATCCTTTGGAAATTAATATTCCCGAACTTTATGTTTAATAAATAGAGCTCAACAAGGCTGTATAAAAGTTAACCTGATATCATTCGCGTTCAACAAAGATTTATGAAATTTAATATTAAATCCGAATCAATATTCGTTAATCTACATACTTACAGCATGTTCTTGCGTAAAGATTGTGTCTGATTTGACGTCTATTTAAACACTTAAGTACTAAAACCACACAAAATAGAATACATTTGTTTAGAAAACTAGCTGAAGATAAGCTTTCGTAAAACGAAAATAACATAATGCTTTAAAAGTAATTTCATCTTTTGTGCAGTTAAATGACGCCAGAATTAATTCTGTGTTACTTTAGATTTAGATAAAACAAATAACAAATCTTAAATATCTTTAAAAAAACTATAAATAAGATTTACCTCTATAATTATTAATTATTAAACAAATAAAAGAGCTCTGTGGCGACAAAATCACAATGATTTCAATAAAAACCCCGAACCACAAAACAAGGAACAAAAACAATAACTAAACAACTAAATTGTAAGTTATATTTAATACGTTACCCTTATGTACATTTCGATGACATGATCATCATCCTCAGAGTAACGTATTAAACATAACTTACAATTTAGTTATTTAGTTATTGTTTTTTTTTTTGTTCCTTGTTTTGTGGTTCGGGGTTTTTATTCAAATCAGTGTTACTAATTATTATTTAAATAAAAACTCATTTTTTAATACACTTCGTTTTAAAACTGACTAAAAATTACTAAACAATTTCGCCTAGCCCCATACAGATTTATAACCCCTTACATATTCCTAACCCCTTACAGATTGTCCTGAAAATATTTGATTGTTAGTTTTAAATAGCTATGAAAGTACTTGTAAGATTTAAACAAAAAACGTGGGAGGCGTTCAATAGATAACAGTAAGGAGTGTAAGGAGAAGCTGCCGTTGAGAAAACACACACTCACGTTTATACCATTCGCAATGCAAACAATTTTTAGAGACCGTTAAAAAAGTTGTAGTTTGGTTTCTGCAGCCCGTGCATCACTGAGGATGGCGACATTGTCGTTGAAACGCGTATGAAGTTAATAAACTTATTTGTTGTGAGATTTTGTGTTCAGGTTTTATTTTATCTACTGTGTTTAAGTTTACAATACTAGTATAATTATTTACAAAGTGGAACATTTTAAATGTTTTTCACTACACAAAACACAATTTGATCTTTTAATTTTATCACACCTAATCTGAACCAAATAATAATAAACCAAAGATAATAATTAAGAGTAATAGAGCAGAAAAGAGGACATTTTATCAAATTCACATCTTTAATTTAGTTTTTCGATTACTATTGTTCTTCGCTTAATTTATTTTCTCATGTGTTTATCTGTTTGACTCAACGCTCATAAATTCCCCAAACCAATTTGTAAATTGTAAATGAAAACTTTTTTACCTGCCCAAAAGAATTGCCAATAAGCGAGCAAGCTTTCGTAGATAAGCTCAAGCTCAACTAACGTACTGCTGTCTTATCCCACAATTGCCTATTGGTTTCAGAAACCTTAATAATGTTAAAATAAATTGTATCCGAACCTTATCTGTTCCCCGTATAAGATTTAACTTTTTCCTAAAAGGGTTTTGGATGACGTAAAATATACGAACTCGCGATACGCGAGACGATTAAAGCGAGACGGTTTGCGTTTTTGATTTCTTCTTCTTCATTGGTTTTACACGTAAGGAATCGACGAACTAAAATAGGCAGCGGTAAATTCAAGGCTTAAATGCAATAGCTGTATGGGTTTAGTCACGTCACGCTACCGGTGAAATGGACATTGTGCTTCCTCACATTTTAAGTTGTGTTAAATTAGTGTACTTGGTAATACCTCTGAAATAGACATAGTGCTTTTAAATTTTGTTAATAATATGTAAACTTGGTTGCTATTTTAATTAATGTAATTGCGCTAAAGCAACGTCTGTTGGTTCAGTATAGGCCTAACCTAAATGTATGTTCTTTTTACTTTCTCACTATACTATAGTAGGGTCTATAGAGAAAGTAGAGTGATCGCAAAAAAATCGATGTTGAGATTTTTATGGAAATATCCGTTTTGGGACCCTCTGAGTCCAAAAAAGTGGTTTTTACAAAATGTCTGTATGTATACAAAGCTAGAGCGAAAACTATTCGATCGATTTCAAACAAATTTGCACCAGACTTGTCAGTTGGGCCTGTATAGATGCACGAAAAAGGGTTTTGAAAATTTTTGAAAAACAACCCTAATTTTGGCGAAAAAAATTAGTTTTATTTTTTTTTTATAAAAAACGGCTCTAACGATTTTGATAAAATTTGTTTTATTTGTAGCCCTTAATATACTCTACCATGTGCAAAAAAACCGCATCTTTCTAAATATTCTCGTTTAGCTAATAATAATAATAATGACAGATTTTTTGGGGTTTTTTGGCCATAAAGGGGATTGTTTTTCAAAAATTTTCAAAATCTTTTTTCGTGCATCTATACAGCCCTTATTGGCATGTTTGGTGCAAATTTGTTCGAAATCGATAGAATAGTTTTCTCTGTAGGTAATAATAATAATATTTATTAGTTAATCTCCTACTTTAATAAATCACCCTCCTCATAGGCTTAACCAGGACGACCGTATGGGGGGGGTTACAAAAACCAGGGGGGGGTATTTTTTTAACCCTAGGACCGACAGATCGCACGTTTTGTGCGATCACTTCCGGCTACGACAGCACATTTTTAACACGTGATTGTATCGAATATTTTACCTACTAAAAATCTTCTAATCTCAAAAAGACAATAACCGTTGGAAAGAAAATGATTTAAACTTTAACTTTTATATTTAAAAGTTTTTTCTAAAACGTATTTTTAAATACGTAATCATCGTTTTAGTTTTGAGTTTTCTAAATGAAATACGCCGAAATGGCCGTTAATTTAACGTTTCTATGTCCCCCCCCCCCCTACAGCCCGCCCAGTATATTTTCTGAGTACATCTATATACTGATGGATGCATCACACTTTCCCCTATCTAAATCTGCCATCCAATTAAAATCTGACAAATAGTTCTAAAGTTGTGGGGCGTTTTGTAGACCCGTGCAATTGGTCAGTTTTCCTACCAATAAATAGCCTAACTAATTACTCGTGATATCTGTGTGATAGAAGTAAATTTTAGACATATATTTTGAGATGTGTGTGAATGCTTCAAGCTAACATTTAATGTGAACCAAATATGTTTTGCTCGAAAGGTTTGTTGTCTATGGGCGTGGGAATGAGAGCGTTTTGGTCTCAAACCAAGGCTGTAATTTCAAACACTTTTATGAAAAGATAATTTACAAGTATAACTGTAAATTCTATAAGTGTTACTGTCAATTCTTTGATTTATTCTCTACACTTTGTTATAATAATAATTCATTTTTGAGCAAAGTATATATTCCTAAATTACGTTTCAAACTTGGCATAGTTTTGATAGCAGTCTTGTAGTAGGAACATAAAAACTGGTGTTTTCAAAATAAGAAATTTTAAATTCATAAATAGTTTTATACAGTTATATTTAGAACTAAACTACGAAACATTTTTACATTTTGGAAAAAAAATTAAAAAATGTTTACTACTTTTTATGTAGACCTAAAGTTGAACTTTTACCTTTCGTAACTGAACATTTTTTTGTTTCTTGAGCTAATAACTTTGTAAATTTTACATCCATAATTTTTTACTAGCATATATAAATTCTTTGAATTTTTCTCTATGAAAAAGCTGTTGAATACTTTTGGATTATGGTTCATTTACTATTTTGGGCGAATTTTTGAAAAAATGCTTGCAAACGCAAAAAAATCAATTTTCGTTAACATTGCCGGTTCTAGGGTTAAATTAAGATGCAAAATAACACGTTTTAGGCTTCCCAAAAGTACTTTAAAAAGATATAGGTATTAACAATTTACCACTTCTAATTGTGATGCATTCGTACTTTAGAATAATTTAGAATAGCAACCATGACTCATCCTCCGCCAAATATTTCCGTGCACTGCCTCTAACCTCATAGGCTTGGAAAACACAGCGTTTTTTTTTTTTGCCGACTGTGGATTAGTTACCGTCCCTGCTCATAAAAAGCCTCATTGGGATTCATTAAACTGAAGTGTCCAGTTCATTAATCACGAAGTGTGTTATGTAATATATTATTTCTTTTAATGTTTTATGTATATTAATAGAGAGCAACTCTCGCTTTATTGTTATTCCATCGCCGATTGAAAAGGAAGCAAAAAAATATACTTATTTTCGTTCGTCCAATCAATAAATAAAAGTAGAGAAGATTTTGGACCATTCTACACTGAGTTTCCTGATTTGAGTACTTGAAGAAACAATTTTCAATTATTTAAGAATGTCGGTTTCGTCATTTGACGAACTGCATAGCGGCTGAAGGATAGTATTATACGAACTAAATACTAAAATAATGAAAATTGGCTTGCATTTGGTCACATTTGCCATTGTTTCAGCGGAGACGATGAAAAATCCATCGATTGTAATAGCAGCGAGCGGCTTCACAGCTACCGTCAGCGGCAAATAAACAGATCGTAATACCCTGCTTCGCGCTACTTTTGATATGACTGCGACGGCAAATAATCTGTGGCGGAAAACGCCGTGTGCTGCCTTTAGAACACTATACTTTGATACACTACACTGCATCTATATAAAATAAAGTGTCAGTGCCCAATTCAATCAAAGATAATGTCAGCAATATATTGATAATTTATTATAGCTTAACATTTGCATAGGTGTTGAAATCAAGTTAGGTATTTTAATATAAACTAAGTCCGAAATATTGTTTCAATGGGGGGGGGGTATAACCCCCAAAACCCCTTGGTTACGCCTATGCCTCTCCTACCCCACCTACAATAATTACGAAGTCAAACTGAATCTATTTAATAATTTAAATATGTTTGTGAGAAAGTATGTTCCAGTTCCTGGTACCGTTTATTATTATTTTTGTCTGTGATAATTTTCAGTTTAATGATTTCATTAAGAAATTATTTTACAGTACTTAAAAGTTAAGTTGTAGTTGCGTTTAGTGTGATTCGGGTTTAAAAGTTTAACTAACAAAAAAATATTAATATTTAAAAATCTACGAAAACTGTGAAGGTCCTATTGACATTATTCACACTGGCAGTGTGTTCAAAGTTTAACTTGCTTGTATATAACACAGTTTTTCTGTTTATCCTTAGTTTCCCAGGACTCAGCAGTTCGTGCCGAGTTGTCGGAAGTCTTGGATTTGTGATTTCCGCAACCAGATTAGGAATTGCAACTCATACTTTTATGCAAGTATTTTTAGCTCTGCTCTAGATTCAATGCAGGAACACATCTATAATATATACGCGCCTTAAAAAAACTCCGTATAAATGAAGCTTTTAATCGAGTGTTTAAAAATTCTAACTTCTACAAACGCTTAGCTGAAATACGTTAATAGACCGGGATCTGAAGGGGGTTTGAGTATGCATGGGAAGCCTGACGCAATTTTATTTCTCATTATTGTTATAGGCACTATAGTGATAATGAAAAGCCATGTCGCCGGGGGGAAGGGGGAATATGGTGGGGCGCGTTTATTAAAACGCTTATAACTTGAGAACCGTTCAAGATAGAACATTGAAAAAAGCGACAATATACTTCATAAAATATGAGCTTTAAAAAAGGTTATAACATTATAGTCGTATAGTTGTTGGTTTATGAGTAAAGAGCATTTTTATTGGTAAATTAACAAAAATGGTGATTCAAATAAGCAAAACCAATCGTTTTGTACTTAGAAAAATCACTAAATAGGTCAAATATAGACATATAGGTTATTAAAAGTGCTTCAATAAATTTAAGAAAGCATGTTGAACAGTTAATGCTACTGTAGAGGTGTTTTATACGTAGCACTAATATATACAAGTGCTCCGCGCGCGCCACCGGCGACGAAAACCCCCACATTTTATAAATTGTTCTAGTTTCTTCTAATGTTTAGTATGAAGGACTGGTTTGACAAAAAAAATCATTCAATCCTTTTTTAAAGAACAGTAAATTTACCACATTTTAAAATGAAAATCTTCTTCCTGAGGATAATTGTTTTTTAGTTGCAGCCATTCAGATTTCAAGCAAATTTTCTAAATTTTAAAAAGTTGTTAGTTTTTTATAGCATTTGTGTTTTTTCATCGTGAAACAAGGGTTTTTCAGTAAAACCGATCAGGACTAACTTTAAAGTAGAGAAATATAACTTTAATGTGTGACCAAAATGTGATTTCTACCATGATTAGCTTCTGAGATACAGCTGTTTGAATTTCGGGTACACTTCCAAGAAATAAGTAATATTATGGAATAAAAAAAAAAGTAGTTGAAAATTTTAAGTTTTTAGTACTAGGGTACAGTTACATACACTAATATCAAATTACATTACATTAAAAAATGTATATTTAGCAAAATAAAAAATGTTACATAACATAATAAATACCTAAATATTATATCCGGCACCTCTTTGAAATGCCTGGGATTAAGGTAAGTTCTTTGTCTAATTCACTGTCCTTTCCTCCTCAGATGGTTGAAACTTGTCAACATTGAAAAGTGGAACCACGCAAACACTCTCTAGTAGTCAAATTAGACCCAAACTAGAGAATAAAAAAAAAACAAAAAAAACAATGGTCTCATTGTTTGAAGTTGTTCATTACCCTTTGCTCTAAATGTGGTAAAAAAGTCTACTCCGATATAGCGTCGGGTTTGGGAATTTAATTCTCTACAACTTCCATGTTTGACATTTTTATCCGGCGCGATCAAAGGGTTCACATACAAAACAAAACGATTGATTGTTTTTGTTAATAGTTTTGTTTTAAGATATTTTCGGACAATTTTTCACGTGGGTAAATTCGCGGGTACAGCTAATAATAAATAAATGTAATTGGAATCAAGTTGATCATGTAAGTAGGAATGGGAAAGATTGATTTGGACGAGACTCACTGCGTGTTTCAGCCTAGTAACTCTGATTTAAAATACTGTATATATTTTTGTAATACGTTTATATTCACCCTATATTAATTTATTCATGTCTGCAAGCGAAGCGAATCCGCTGGTACATGCTACTGTTTAATAAAACTAAGCAAAACATGAATACAACCATGTTATACAAGTGTTAATACATATTTGCCAATTAGTGACAAGAGGGCCAACGCTTTGATGTATCCGCTTCATAACAGAGTAATCATTATTAATATTGTATAACGGGAATTCAATTATGTATTGCTTTTAGTGAGCTCAAAGTAAAAATGTGACCTAACACAGGTTGAAGGAACTTTTTACGTTTTAAATTTTGGTATACAATTAGTTTACGTTTTCATTAAAACACAACAATATAAAGCACTCAACAGCTAAACAATATTTTCACATAATTTTATTGCAATTTACCTATTTTATTTATTTTATTGAAAATCTAGGACAGATGAGCTATTGCAATTACTCTTATGGTGAGACCTATGGTCAGGAGTAGTAAATGAGCACCGATTCCGCAAATTTTGGGGTGTCATTAAAAATGTTATGTATATGTATTTGTTTGCAATCTAACAGCCGCTTTTCAAGTAAGATTTGGTCCAAACGTTGGTTGTGTAAGCAATGAATACTTAAAAGTTAAGAAGCGCAGGTCCTGTGTAATAAATTCTAATAGATTTTTCTAACTTGAAGTTGTAATACAGCAATGAACCACGAGGAAGCGCTGGCAAACCATTTAACTCTCGAGCGCGAGATACGATGTTTTCTTCCCCTCGCTCTCTGGTACGTGGCGACCAGACAAAGCGAGAGCGACTCTTAGTAAGTCGCACTCTCTCGCTCTTGACCGCGCACAAAATGGTTTGCCAGCGCTGCATCGCGGTTCATTGCTGTACTAAAACTTCAAGTTAGAAAAATCTATTAGAATTGAGTCCATAATACCTACGCTTCTTAACATTTAAGTATTCATTGAGTGTAAGTCGCTCGGACGAGTTAATAAGCAAAACACATTCAACAACCGGACGCACGTTTATTGAAGGGAAGTAACTGTTTTTCTTAGATTTTTCGTACAAGAATTTAATTTTGTAGGATTTCATCCGACAATTAAATGTAGGATATTATTCTGCACATTTTGTTTTTTACACGAACTTTTAGCCCGTCCTGGTCCCACCAATATCGATAAAAACGTAAAATACAATAAAAGTACCCGGTTCAAGTCTACGTGGTCCATAATCCGAAGCCACAAGATCGATGTGCCAACTCTCTCTGCAAGCGGAACGAAACAAAGCGTTTGCCGGGCCTAAAGTATGAGATGTAAACAATTTCTACTAATTTGCAGTGCCTTCGTGTTTAGAACAACTTCCCAAATACCCTGAAACAATCCTTAAACTTAATTTTTTATATTCGTTCAACTCACGTCAGCGGTTCAGCTGCGTGATCGAAGTTTTCAGACTTACTACGATTGTGTTCGAATCGAATTGTAGTTTTTCTTTTGATAATGAACTGTTGTTGCTTTTTGATAGCTTGTATAATTTGAACTGTTCTGATATGTTCATTAATTTTAAAATTTTACGGTTAAAAAAATTTAACCGTAAAAAGTTTTGTGACTTCTCAATCACAATACTTGGCCAAGTCCCGGCCAAACGTCCCTAGCTAACTGGCCTAGCTTTCCGGCCCCACACTTTAACAGACTGGCCTCGAATCTAGATTAGGGTTATGCTTATATAACCCATCTAACTTCCGTGTTGACAAACTACACTGTTCTTCCGTGCAACACAAAAACTCTTCCGCCAAGCTCATCCTTCCTTATATTATTCCTTGTTTACCTCCATCTGTCTTACGCAAAGTAATATCTTTACACCAAACATACTAACTCTAATACTGAATATAACTACTATATATCTTTTAACACACACCCCATCAATTCGTAACAATATAAAGCAGGTTTTGCTCCATGTAGCATTTGTTATATAACTTTTGATATAAAGCAGGTTTTGCTACATGTAGCATTTGTTATATAACTTTTGCTATAATGCAGGTTTTGCTACATAGTGTAAACGCGGTTTAACGGTGACCAAACTCATTGATCTATTGCGAGATATAGGCTAATACTCGTGGTTTAGCCCAAGGAAAAGTTAATGAAATAAATATCGAGTTCAACAATTGTGTTTAAAATCCAACATAAGATCTAAGTTCGATGGCCCAAAAATCTGCCGATTAGTTAGTTTTGTCCAAATCTATCGATGTTTTTATGTTTTGAAGCGCATCCAGTCCCCTTTCCGTCCACGTTACGTTTATATGTCTATGTATCTTGTAAGAAATAAATGTACAAATGTTTAGCTCTCCAGATTTAAGGAAAGTATAACAATTAATATTTGTTGTTTTATTCTTCGTTTCTTTAGCCTATGTTACTCAGGGTTAGTGCAGCAATTTATTAATAGGCCTAACTGGTTTTTTTAAGTGGTTCAATAGTTCCATAGATTATCCACTTCAGCAAAATTTACCTGTTTATAATAATGGTATATATAACAAAAGGTTTACACTGGAAATGGTTATTTGGTAGAATACGCTATATTTAGTAAAGTTGGCAAAATCATAGTTTGCGAGAACCAAATTTTGTAGAATTTACTAAATATTGTTTATTAAATTGTATATGACCCGCATATTATCTGCAATTAATTTATGTGTTTATTATCTATTAAAAAACATAACGCAGTAATTAATAAAATGACAACCAAATTTATAATTTGACAATAGTAAGGTTCAAAATCCTTATTTACGCGATAACAATAACATAAAAGCATTGTACAAGTATCGAAGTCACTATTGATAATAATATTTTTACCTTTTTGTTTTCGTCTTGCGACGTCGTCTGCGTTTCTTATTTATGACGCGTTTCAAAAACTATGTTTCATCATCAGATTAATAAATTAACAGTTCACATCACAAAAACACAACAACATGCAACTCACGACACATAACACATATAAATTTTCCGATAGACGTCTACTACGGCGGGCGGTCGAACGGCACCTGATTAGAAGATTCGCAAAGACTCGGAGGTCCTTATAGCCTAGTCATATAAGTTTGATTTAAAATTTAATTGGTAATTGAGTAAATCGTCGCTACTGTATTTATTAGCCTTATAAATTTCAAATTCCTCCAATTCGCGCGTACATATAAGTGCCTTTTGTGCAGATGTGTTCATAGTATAGTTTGTGTTGTTTCTATGTCCAACAAATAAGAACCTGACTTAAAGATAGAAATAGAAATAATTTTTTCTAAGTTTGAAATCATCTGTTAATGGAAATATCAGCTGTTACTGTACCTACATTAAACATATTCTATTGTTATTTGATATATGGCGCTCCCATTGCTGTAACATATTTGGTATAGTTTGTGTTGTTTCTACGTACAACATATGGCGCATTAAAAAAAAAGTATTATAAAACACGCGTGTATTCGAATGGAACGTTGTGTCAAAATTTCAAAGAAGTCTGTGAAAAGCTTATGAACATTTGCATTTTTATTTACATTTGTATTTATACAGCCCCTTTAACCTCGTCATTACTTTTATTACAGAAAATAAGTTTAATAGTATATTTCGCACTTAGGGCCGAAAATGAGGTTTTGCAGGCTTGAGATCGTGTTTCAAGTTTGAGACGGAGTCGAGAACTTGAAACGATCGAGAGCTGCAAAACCCTTTCGGCCGTGGTGCGAACGCTATTTTTCACCACACTACACAATAAAATAAACACTATATACAATTAAAAAAGAATATTTATTTAGCACACATGAAAATGAAACTTTGAGGTTATAAACTAGCTAGCTATGGAAAGTACAGTTTTACCTCAGTTGCTAGGCAACGGTGAAGATAACAATTTTGTGTGTGCCACTAGTCTGTCGGCAATACCTATTGAATCATTTGCCATATGGGCCTATTTCATAACGAAATTGTGTTGAGATATACGTTCATATTTTAATTTAATAAACGAACAACTGACTTTATGGCCCTAGGGCAGAAAAGAGCTACTTTCGGCCTTCAAATGACGTTACGAAAATAGCTGAAAACATCGTAGTGTGGTGAAAAAAACTTAGTAATATACATTGTGTTGCATAACAGGATACATCTTTTGATATATCTGACCCTCTATGATTTTATGGGGAGGGGGGGGGGGGGTAGAGGGGGAAGGGGGGGGTTAAAAATTTCAAATATAAAGGTAGGCTATGTAATACATAATTTAAAAGCGTATTAAAAGATAAATAGAATGATGCAAACTAGAGCTTAATATCTTGCTTCGTTTCAAAGTAATGAACAATCGAAGTTTTGGAATATAATATTTTATTATAAAATGAAAGCAGATTATTAATTTGTTAATATTATTAGACTGCAAGGCTGCTAAGCGAGTTTTTGCGGTGTGAATTGGTCGAAGCAGCGCTTAAACCGGGGCTAAGGGCAATTTTATTCTTAGCAAAAGCAATACTTACATCGTATAAAAGTTATAACATTAATATGAGGTGTGTTATTTTCGCCACATTTAAATTATAATTTGTTGCAAATATTCAGATTTCTTTATTCAAGATGTGGTACAATTTTGTTTAACAACCCACAAGGTTATTGTATAAAGGCAAAACAAATTATCAAGCTATAGTTCATTAAAGGTAAGAATGACTAAGTACGGCACTGTATACTGTACTATTCGCAAGTTATGCTGTAATAAAAAACGTAATGACCGGCATGATATGCAATTTACGACGATCTTTGCAAACTGTTTCTAATAAAGTCCTGTTTATGTGAGTATATCATGGTTGTACTTTGTTTTTACACTCTTGGTTATGGCTAAAGTAAATAATTACTTTACATAAAGAAAACTTCGTCTCCATGACCTGACTTAAAATCGTTTAATATTTTTATGCCTTTAAAAGATTTAAGTTACCATTAGATTACATAAGCATCATCTACTTACTCTATAGTTTGAAATGAATAACTAATTATTCTTTACTAGGGGCCCTGCCCCTGCTTGCCTCACTCGCCGACCCTTGCGGTGACATAAGGTGATGCCAATGCAAACCACAAAATCCCTGATTTTGTTAATAACTTTTAAGGTTTATATTTGTTAATAGTTAATAGTAATTTTTACGGAAATGATGATTTGTTAAAACAGAGGCACTTGTATCTAATTTTGGTGGTGGGGGTAGCTGTGACCTGACATAATGTAAGACATAGATCGAAATAGACACGTAATATCCCCACCATTTGCCCACAAAATCTATAGTTTTGTCTTTAACTTCTACGTTTTTTCAAATTTTTAACAGCAATTTTAAATATAGTTTTGAAATAAAAAGTAGCCTAAAATATTCTCTGAAAGTATTCTAAATGTACTTGCAAGTTTCGTCAAAATCGGTTCATCCATTCCGGAGATTAGCATGGTCAAACAGCAGACAGACAGACACACTACGTTTTTAAATGTATGTTTACGTTTTGGTAATGGGTGAATAACCATATAAGCTTAGAAAAAATAGTTATTTTTCAGATGGTTATTTTGAATTCACAGACACTTTAATTTTATTTATATGTATAGACTAGCTGACCCGTAAGAATATTTCGCAAACTAGGAGTAGGCCTACTTGCCTGTTTTAGTACATTAATTTAATTAAGTAAATTACCTTTATTTATTTACGTTGGTTTAATTTGATTGATTTTTGTGGTAGAATATACTTGCATATAGAATGTAAACAATGTAACTATCAGCTGTCATGTTACTTAAACTGATTATTAATAGATAATTATTAAGTATAATATAATAGAATTTTTAATAAATGGTTGTAACGAAAATATAAATTTTAAGCTGTTTGCCTATTTTTCGTCAATAGCGGGGAACATAAGCTTCAAGTGATAGTTGAATAATTAATTTTGATGACGAATTAAGGGAGATATTTCTTAGCGTAAAAAAAACCACTTTGAGAAATAATATATATGGATGTAGAAGAAATTGAAATTAATTAAGGAGTAATGGAAATTACTAAAATTATTTCTTTTATAGGATATTTTTTATGAGATATGTAAATGGAATGCTTGAACAAGCAAAACCTTTACGTGTATGCATTTAAATTGAAATTACCAATGTTCATTCCGACTCGTTGTACAATCGATATTGAACTGTTCACAATAACGACATGTGCAAGTTCGTTTAATTGCCACCAGGGGCTCTTTGGCATTAATCCAAACACGGATTACCGACCTAACGACTTAATCCAAAGAAGAGAATAAATAGCTAATAAAATACAGAAATATATCCATGTTGAATCGATAGTGAGAGTATAACAGAACTATAAACCACAATTAATACTGCTACACGAGGGAGGGGGGTGTATTTATGATATTTTTTAAAAATTTTGTATTGTTAATTTTTTATAATAGGTTATAAGTTTTCACAGCCCGTTTTTTTCTAATCCACGAGGTTTAATAAGTAGGCTAATAATATTTGTTGTTGTTTTTTTTTTTAAATGAGGGTAGCTTCAAAATAGGCTTAGTAAGCATGAATGAAGTACCTACAGGGGGGGGGGGGGGTTTTTTGTGCTATTTTTTTAAATTTTTGTTTTGTTAATTTTATAATATGTTATAAGTTTTCACAGCCCCTTTTTTAATCCACGTAGGCTAATATTTGTTATTGTTTTTTTTTAAATGATGGTAGCTTCAAAACAGGCTTAGTAAGCATGAATGAAGTACCTACAGTATATCGGTACAATTGTTACAGAAAGATTTGTAGTTTTTGTTTTCTTTCTTTACTTGTATAAGTTTATAATAGTATTCAAGTTTTATTTTAAATTATTTTCTGTAAATTGTATTTTAGTTTGGTATGTAGTATGTATTTTTATTTAATGTTATTATAATATATGTTACTTAATAAAATGTTACTTTCACGATTCTGATATTGTACAAGGAGAAAAATGATAATACAATATTTAAAAAATAATAATAATAAATAGATAAAATGAAAATGTGTTTTTTGTTTTAATATAATTCCAATAATTTTCTTATTACAAGAGAATTTCCATAGGAAAGATGAGTTATTGCAGTGTGACCCTTATGGAGAGACTAAAGGTCGGGAGTGGTAAATAAGCACCGATCATGGTCCCCAGATCATGTCCTTCGTGTCATTAGGATTTGGTACACAAGTTGGTTGTTTAAGTCGCTCAGGTGAGTTCGTTAGCTAAAAAATCCAACAACCAAATTTACTTTTTTGTCCGGAAGTAACAATTTTTTTAAGATTGTTCAACCTAAAATAAAACTTTATATGATTTTATGTAATATTTTTATTTTTCTGTTATTGGTTCCTTATAGCTCGCTTGGTTCCCCCAAATTCGTTTGTGGTTCAAATCCATGTGGGTAATTTTGCTGTGGGGGCAACTTCCAATCCGAGGCATAACCCGAAGCCGCAACGTCGAGGTACAAACAAATTCTATTTATATATTTTCGTATACGCAGGAACCTATTCAACGTCTTCGCGAGTAAACCAAATTCCCAAATAGTTGGTTGAAAGACTAAAACATATAAACTTAATTTTGTAAATTCGCCTAACTCATGTCAGCAGTTCAGCTGCGTAATATTATTATTTAGTTTGATTTAGTGCTGTATTTATGCCAATATAAATTGTAGTACTTTTTTTAACGAGCAGTAGATTCAACCCCATCGTTTTTACTATCAATATTTGTTTAAATATTTAGTTTTTACAATAAAATCAACTCGAACGTCCACTACAAGGTAACATTTATTTTGGAAAAGTTATTACGATAAACGCTCTTAGTAGATTAATCAGTTCGAATTAATATGTTGACTGTAATAAACCTTGGGCTATTGAAACCACTTAGACATGACTGTAATAGCAGTTATTAAATACTACACCCGACCCTTGTTATATGAGCTACGGAGGTTTGTGTAGCAGATTTCATTCCTAATTTCTCGTTTACAATTTTGCTTGTTGAATGTTTTGCGTTCGTTAAAGTAATTAGTTTTGCGTGCGTTTAGAAACTTTGTTTTGATTTCTAAGAGATAAGGCTGCGCTATACGATATAGAGAAACAACATTTCGAGGTGAGATTTTATGAAAATTATACAGAATTAACAATTCTAACTTTATGTAAATGGTTTTATATCTCGGCAGACTAACAATGAAAGAAGTCCGAACCCTTTATGCAAATAACACTCTTAGCGCTAATGAATTATGGAGCTTAACTTTATTTACTATATTCTCGCATTTATCATCGTTTTAAACTAATGCAAGTTGGGTACATAACTGCTTTAATGAAATAAATAAAAGAGAACCGATTTGGCTTACGTAAAGAAATCTCCAATATCATAAAAGAATGGTGCGTCATACAACTGTTTTTTGATATTCTAAACTTGGCTGTAGAATCCTTTCTTTATACAAAACTAGACGTAATAATGAGTGATCGCATATAGAAGGGCTAAATTAATAAAAACAAGAAAGCAGTCATGTTCTTCCAACAGAAGTGAAAAATGTCATGAATATAGATCGATGATTATTTTATTGATTATATTGATTTTATTTTTATAGACTATAGACAATCAAATTTACTTTTATTTATTTTTTAGATTTCAATTTTAAATGGGACAAGATAAAAATATAACCAAAGATTCATGACAGTTTTCACTTCTGTACTTAAACCGACACAGGTTTCTTGAAAATCTTTGAGAAAGGCTTACTTTATTATAATTTTAATATCTGTTGTTAAATATTAAAGTTAAACAGCTAATTTGTATTAAAATTTTAACAACATAATTTTAGGTTAGGCCTATACTGAATAAACACAGTTTCTTTTACGCATTTACATTCATTACCATGGCAACCAAGTTATTAAATTTAGATATTTAAAAAATGAGAAAGATATTTTCATTTTAGAGTTGTCACCAAGTACATAATTTAACACAACATACAAAATTAGGAAGTGCAATATCCATTTCTTCGGTAGCGTGATGTGACTAAATCCATACAGGTATTGAGTTTAAGCATTTGAATTTACCACTGCCTATTTTATTTCGTCGGTATCTTATTTTACGATCAGCTGTTACATTAAACATATGGTTTATATTAGTACTTGTGTAAAACAATGAAAAAGAAGAAGTCATCGACTAAATGAAAAGCGTCTTACTTTAAGACTTGTGTCGCGAGTTCGTATATTTGACCTCATCCAAAAACTGGTCGGTGCGAATAAAATAGTTTTTACTTTAATAAATAATACAGTAATTTGCGATACGTTAACAGTAGATTCTTTGTTATGCCTTAAACATGTTTTTAATTAACAGTGTATTGTTTTTACAACTAGAGTAGAGTTAATTTAATGTTAAAAGAGAAATACATCCCTTGCATGTTAAAAGTACAATGTATGAAATGTAAACTATTAACATATTGTATTCCTTTTGAATACTTTCAAGATTTGTATGTAGTATTATTTGTAATACTTTAAGTTCTCTAAAATTATGCCTTTTAAACACTGTATTAGTATTGAAAGGTAATCGATGAAACCTGCCCATTTTATTTATCTTGAAACTAATACTATTTTTGGTGAGAATTTAAGTTTTAAAATTTGTATAAGAGTTTAAAAAAATATTGATTAACTCAGGTTTGACTTAATACTATTTTCCAATTTCGCCAACATTTCGATGTTTTTACTAATAATGTATTAATATATCAGTCTTTATAATTATCTTTTTTTGAAGAAATATTCATATTTTTACTTTTATCGGAGAGTTGCAGTTTAAAGTCTATCACAATGATTGATTCTAAGTAAGCCGAAATTAGCTGATTGTATTGCCTATCTTGGTTTGGAACATCTGAGCCACATATCGTTAACAGCCTAATCAATACCAAAATATGTGACTGATTAAAAATACCTAAACCGGGTTTTCACGTACAAATAATTAATGGAACTCATTACATGTACGTTCAGAATCTACTAGAATTTTAAAATCATATGTTGTAAAAGTTTCAATTAATTAATTAGTTGTTTTAATTAAGTTACATTAAGGATTCTAAAAGAATCAATTGCAGTTCAAATGAAACTATCGTATACATACATTATGTATGTACCTCGCGTATAAAAAACTTAATAGTTCGACACGCAGCTGAACCGCTGACGTGAGTTTAGTAAATTTCCAAAATTTAGTTTATAGGCCTATGTTTTAGGGTTTCAACCAACAATTTGGGAAATAGGTCTATTCACGACGGTGCTGAATAGCTGCAAAATGGTTCGCACGCCACTCTGCATATGGGGGTATTTTCAATACACAAAGCATTGCGTGCTTCGCACGCCATTCCGCATATTGGGAGTATTTTTAATACATAAAACATTGCGTGCTTCGCACGCCAAGCCCACGGTACAATCCACCAATTGGCTTTGAACCGGGTACTTTTATGGTATTTTACGTTTTGATCGATTTTGGGGGAACCAAGCGAGTTATAAGGTCGCGTAAAAAACAAAATGTGCAGAATAACATCCTCCATTTATATTTGTAGAAAAACTCTAAAAAAAAAAATTTTCGTAGGAAAAATCTCAAAAAATATTTACTTCCGGTCAAAAAACGTGCTTCCGGTTGGTGGATTTTTTGGCTAACGAAGTCGTCCGAGTGACATAGACAACAAACATGTGTATCAAATTTGGATCAAATCGGACTTAAAATGCGGCCGCTAAAGAGCGAACACATATTATACACATATATATGCCATTTTTAATAACACCCCAAAACGTGTTCTGGGGACCATTATCGGTGCTCATTTGCTACTCCCGACCTTGGGTCTTACCATAAGGGCCATTGCAATAGCTAATTTATCCTATGGAAATTCGCTAAAAATGTTTCACGGATCTTCTATTTCAAATTCAAACTAAAGATCATAACAAAACTACAACTCATGTGGGAATAAATATAAATCTATAAACTTAGCTCAACTATACAGAGTTGAATGATCAAACTCTATTAATTCATTTATAATTCAACAAGCCTCAGATTGACAAGTACTTAAACTACAATATTTTCCATTTTGTTGGACCAACAAATTATAACCATAGTTGTGATTTTACTGTAATTACATTTGACACATATCGCTTAAACAGTAAATATTATGCCATTATATTTTCAACATTGCCTGAAGTCTAAAAATATATTTCATTACTCAACAGCTTCTAAAGTAATGCAGACCTTCTTCTTTATTACCTTTTTATTCAGTAATATATTATGATGATTTACTTTAAGGAATGCAATTACGTACCATTTAATTTATAAAACAATTCACCCAGGAACTTGAGTTGATTCAGTTCTAGAGTCTAGTGTAAGGATTTATGAAAGAGAATATACGTGAAGAGAATT
>JAGFPH010003058.1:153997-164360 GCA_018207615.1 Philaenus spumarius
TTTTTTGTCAATAACTCTAAGGAAAATAAGAGCTTTGGAATATTCCGTCTTTCTAATTCTCCGGGGATGCATTTGTCGAAAAGCTTTCAATGACATCCTTTTAATAATAAATTGTAAGTCTTCTTTATCGCACTCCGTGAAACTTCGTTAGGTTTTCACCCCACACATTGTGCACACTTCTATCTTATTTATTTATTATTAGTCAAGATTTTAACTTTTAGTAAAGTTCACACATAAACAATATATTTGCTACATCTGTTTTACGGTTAAGCATTATCAGATAATTAAGACAAACAATTTACAGAAGCAACTTATTTACTATTTATGAATTTATTTATTCAGTATTCGTTTTCTTGCCGAATAGTATTTGTATAAAACAGTTCATATACACTAATTAAAACACATTGGAACAATGCACACAATATCACTAAATGCAATTAAACAACAACCAGCTTAAAAAATAGAGAAAATATACAATAATTAACATAAATACACAAAATTTAAAAAATAAGAGATTAGTAATAATAGGTTTCATTACAGTCAGGATAACACATATTGCATAAAAAAAGATATCACATATACAGTATCATGAAATATTAATATCAAAAACTCAAAGCACAAACTCATCCACCAAATAAAAGGATTCTGACAATAGAAATTGTCTAAGACTGTTTTTTCAAATCCTGTAGTTTAAAGAATTTTAAATGCTTTTAGGAAGTTTATTCACGTACTATGCACCAGCTTGTGAGGGAAGTTTACTGTATAAATGTAACCTGTGCTGTCTGGGACGATACTCACAAGCTATCTGGTGCTATAGTTAAGTATATCCATATTTTGGCCATGATTACAATTTTAGAAATTCTTGAAATGGTTTTTACAACTTTGTCTTTTATTTAGCCCCGCAATAAGCCGTTTGGCTCAGTTTTGCAAGGCACTCTTTTCATATTCTAAGCCCGTTACAGTGGGTCCCAAGCCACGTCGGAGTTCCGGGAAACGAGCGAGCTGACAACTTAGCCAAGCAAGGCGCCGAATCCACCCAACCTAACAACCCCACAACTCTCAGAGCAGCAAACAACAAAATCACGACCACCATAAACAGATTTACCACCAATTACCTGAAGGAGCAAAGCATGGGAAAGACCTGGGAATGTCTCGCCACCAATGGACCAATATCAGGACGACTGGAGAGATCCACTGCCGTTGCTCTCTTTAGAACAACAACTGGACACGACTACCTTCAGGCCCACCTGCACAGAATCGGCATGGCCCCAAATGACTGCTGTCCTCTTTGCCGGTCCTCCCGGATGGACGCTCTTCATCTTATGACATGCACCAGCCTCACGACCATGCCCGATGACATCGCAACACGCTACTGGGAGGCTCGTCGTCTAATGGCCGAACTGCCAAGGACGGATGGCGTTGGATAAAGTAAAGTAAAGTAAGTATATTCTAAGCTGATGAGTTTCCTCAAAGAAGAATTCCATAGTTATCATAATAGGTTGTAGTATTCAGTTATTTCCACATTTCTTTTACCAGCCTTGTTTCTGGATCCTATAAATCGGAATAGTAAATTTGTATCGAATAAAGACTTTATTTATAGGTTAAGCGCGAAAAAAGAAGTAAGTTTTACATGGCCTTATAAAAAACAAAAAATGTTTCTTTGGTTTCAAAGATATAAAATGGGCAAATTACAAAAACTTTAAAAATTGGTAAAATAACTAAACAATAAACCTTCATTTAATTACGAAAACGATCTGTGTGTATATTTTCTTAATCTCTTAATGTAAAAATAAACCTAATAAGTTAAAAGCAAAATGATATAGGTAAATAAATAATTTTAACTTTACACTTATTAATAATTTGGATTTAGAAAGTTTCTGGACAAAAGTCAGAAGAACCATTAAGGACTAATGAAGGTTTACTATGGACCCTAAAGTACTAAAGTTAATTTGCTATGCCTCGGCCCTCAGATAAAAAGTTTACAAGTTCAAATTGGGAAAACAAACGAAACGTCACAAGGAAAATATAATTACATTTGTTGGAATGTCGTGGTTTATAATAATTACAGACATTTTATAACAATATTTCATAAGTAAAACGTTCAGCTTTAATCTAAATTAGTTGGAAATAACAAAATGAAAATATAATTAGGAATACCACTAACCCCCGACCCAAACAGAGGGATATTGTTAAAAGTTTAACGTGCGTGTCTGTCTGTGACATCGTAGTTCGCAAGCTGATGAACCGATTTTAATTTAGTTTGTTATGTTTGAAAGATGACTTGATCGAGAGTGTTCGCAGCTATGATTCGATCAAATCTTTTCAGCCGTTTAAAAATCATCAACATATTTAAATTTATCTGTTATAGTCGTAATTTATTTCAGCTACTAGACGACTGAAATGACCTTAAACTAAGTTGCTTTTCTAAGATTGACAATTTTTTTTTTAATATGCTTTGTAGTGCGATGCTGCTTCTAAACGCCACTTTTCCTAATTTTCATTCTCATAGAGTGGATATAGCTCTAAAATTTAAACATTGTCCATTTCTATGAAAACCTTACTTTAAATATCATTTTAAAATAGCTCTTAAATAATTTACGGTTTTCCTTAAATTAACTTTGAAATGAAATCATAATTTTTTTACAGAACATACTGACATAAGATACAAAAGAATGACATTTCAAAGACAAGAATAATTTAGTGAATACATTTCTGACCCAGCATTTTTTTTAAAGATTGAGTTTATCGTTTTAAAGGCTCAATTTTGGTCCAATTTACATCAAAACAAAGGACGAACATTAAATTTTACGAATTTTAAAATTAAGTTGTTTTTAATCTAAATAGGAAAATAGATATTTTTATAAATCTGTTACATGTTAGCTTACTTTATAACTCACTGCTCAATGTCCTTTTTTGTTCCTTTTTCTGGTAGGCTACTCCGTTTCGCTTATTGTTTAAGCAATATCAAACCTAATTTAAAATTGTATCTCGTATTGACCAAATGCGGGAATAGCAAAATGAGCAAAACCAACTCCTGTATGTATATTTTAGATAAAACCCAAAAACGTTTTAGTCTAGTGCGAAAAATCTCAACAAACTCTTACTTCCGGTCGATAACGTGTTTCCTTTTGTTGGATTTTATTAAGCTGACGAACTCGTCCGAGTGACTTGGACATCCGACATGCGTACTAAATCGGATGTACACTGGTATACATATAATGTAAACTTTTTAATGATACCCGGAATCGTGTTCTGTGGACAATGATCAGTGCTCATTTACTACTCCCGACCTTAGGTCTTACAATAAGGGTCACTGCAATTGATTTTAGTTTGTGTTTGCTTAACTTAATTAGAAAAATCTGTTGGTTTTAAAGAATAATAAACTGATTCTAAATTTGCTATTTTGGTTGCTATGGTAATGAATGTAAATGCATTCAACAAACATGTGGTTCAAATGCTGGGAAAACTAGAATTTATTAAACTAAAATTTATATTAAATCGGTCTTAAAATGCGATCGTTAGAGTGAGAACACATATACATAATTTTTGTAATGACACCTCAAAACCTGTTCTGGGGACCATGATTGGTGTTCATTGACCACGCCCGACCTTACGTCTCGCCATAAGAGTCACTATAGCTCATCTTTCTAATGGAACCTCGCTAATAATAAACTTTAAACAATTGTCCTTACAAAAAAGGTTGCAATATAAATATTTCATTGCATACAGATATAACAGAAGTGCAAACAATTTGTGCACAGTATAAAATTGTGATACGAGCGCTGCTTGTTTTATAATACGTAGCCTACACTACATTATGGAACAGACGGCGTTGAAAGCACCCATCGTAATACGGCCAGGCCTGTTGGATAAATTTAATGCGAACACTTTTGTTGTTGACAGTTTATACATTACCAACACCTTTAGATGGAAACAGTTAATATCCACACACATCGTACTTTCAGATAAAATGTGTTTCATATTGTTAACTTTATATTTCAATTTAATTTGAACTTTTTAAATTGTAAACAAGTCTGAAGTGTACAATATTATGAACATAATTGACATTGAAATGTCAGGATTGGAGTTTATTCATTGGAATTAGGGTTTAAAATATTGTAAATTATAAAAAAAGTTAATTATTTTACGTTACTGATTTGTGAGTTTTTTCTACTATATTTTCTTAAAACTTTAAATAAATTTTATATTTAATAAACGAGCTTTAATATATAAATCATGTACAAACAACGAAAATTAAATCTAATGTAACAAAATTTAATATGAGCTAGACTTCTGACGTTTAAGATACACAGAGTGTCCCCGAACTCTCTGGTCCCTTTCGTGGATTCGTTCCAGGGATCGAGACAAACATATTTAACAATATAAATATACTTTTTCGTCTGTCAGTCTGTTTTTGTCCCACATAATTTATATCTAGAGAACGGATTGACTAATTGAGTTCAAACTTGACATGAAGCTTAACCTAATAAAGATCTATGTTAAGAAAAATAAACAATTATATCCAATAATGCGTTTCAAAATGGCTGCTGGTTGGAAATTTCAAACCTGAATTATTACCCAAAAACTCAAGACATTTTTTTTTTGGTAGCCCTTCAGGAAATTTTCAAACAACCGCCATTGTAAAACGCATAATTTAATTTAATCTTTTATTTTTCTTAAAATTGAACATTGTTAGCTTAAACTTTACGCCAAATTTGAAGTCAATCGGTTAACCGTTCTGTAGATATGAACTGTTTTGTAAAAAACACACAGGCAGACGAAAAATAAGTAGCGTAGACGCATGTTTATACTGTGAAATATGTTTGTCTCAATCCAAGGAACAAATCCACAAAAGGGGACCAGAGAGTTTGGGGACACTCTGTATAATGTCAGTAGGAATAAATCCCTGCATAAATAACGAAGGATTGTTAAAATGTTTAAATCATACTTATTGACAATTTCAATTAGACGTTATTACTTTAAATTAAATTAGAAGTAATTTTATATATGTCCTGACTGTTCTAAATATTTAGACAAGGAACATAAATCAACATAAATGCGAGTGTAAGTCCATATAAGAGTGTACTTAGTTTAGTCGTATCTAGTTCAGTGTTTACACTAGGGGAGTTTGATAAACTGTGTGTGTATTAACAATACTTCTAATTGTCGTGTTGGCGTGTGAAGCACGCAATACACTGTGTATTGAAAATTGTCCCAATACGGGGTTGGCGTGTGAAGCACGCAATGCATTGTGTATTGAAAATTCTCACAATACGGGGGTTGGTGGCGAAGCACGCAACGCACTGTTCGTTGGCCGCTTCTCGTAGTGTTCAGTGTCAAGCTCACATGTGCTTCCTCAGCAGTGAACGTGTTAAGAACGGCTTTTGATGCCCTTTATTTCTTATACAGTGATTAAGATTCGTTAAAAATAACCAGAATAGAAAACGAAGACAGCATACAATAATTCGAAAACGCATCTGATCTGCTAATGTAGGTTGCGTGAATTTCCAATTTCGTTTTGTATGCTTTAGGTTTTCTAACATCTACCATATTTGGGGAAGTGGTCTACTCATGAAGGCGCTGACTAGCGTACGAAATATATTAGTAGAATTCGTTTGCACCTCAGCCCCCTGACCAGACTGACGCGCTCCTTCCGAGTTTGCATCTCAACCTTGCGGCTTCGGACAATGGACCGCTTTGCTTACTCCAGTTTTAGTCTTTTTAATTACTCCAGTTTTTTAATTTTAAAAAATCGGTATTTTTTCTGAACTCCGTTTCGGATTAGCGGGGTTCACATTAGTGGGACTCTACTGTAAACACAAATTTGTAATATATAGGTCTACAGGTTATAAAATAATAAATAAATTTTACCACGTAAGAATAGCTGGAAATTCTTATAACTGTACATATTTACCGAGTTAAAAATCCCCTCATCATAGTTAGGTAGCCCAGGATATAGCTTTTGTTTTTAAATAGTATTTTTAACTTCCCGCTAAGAAAATTAAAAATTTTCTAAAATCGGGAAGTTATTGGTTTCACCCCGTTTTTCGAAAATTGAGTATTCATCAGATATCGACGTTTTAAGGTCCTAGGAATCTTCCCTGACCACTCCCGAGAGGGTGTCACCCTGTCTGTATGTGTGTTTGTGTGTTGGGTGGGGTGTTTGTGTGTGTGTGTGTATGTAAGTATGTGACCCGCTCATAACTTTTGAACGGCTTAACCGATTGGATCCTACCGAACGGAGTTCTAAAGAGTTCCATGAAACTTAGATTTCCTGAAATTTCAACTAATTCGGACCGGTAGGTTCTGAGAAATTTCGAAAAAACTAAGAAATAAAATTTTTCAAATCAGGTTTTTTTTTAATAACTTTTAAACGGCTTTAACGATCAATTCCAAAATCTAATCAGCTTTTAACCTTGAAAAGCGACGTCGATCGCAACCAGTCCGGTCAAAATCGGTTAATTCGTTCGTGAGATATCGTGAACGAAAGAAAATAAAAAAAGTGTTTTTCTCAATTTCTCCGAAATTTTTCATCAGAAAAATTTTTGTTGTCGATTCTTTCAATGGACTCAAAAAACCGCATCTATTGCCGCAAATCGCATAAAAATCGGTTGATTCATTCGCGAGATATCGTGAACGAAAGAAAATAAAAAATGTGTTTTTCCTCAATTTCTCCGAAACTTTTCATCTGAAAAATTTTTGTTGTTGATTCTTTCAATGGACTTAAAAAACTGCATCGATTGCCGCAAATCGCATAAAAATCGGTTGATTCATTCAAAAGTTATGGCAGTTCAAAATTTCCAAAAATAGTGTTTGTTGTAATTAAACTTAGCGGGAAGTTACATGGATGGCCTTTAGGGTCAACCGTTTTCCAATTTTTTTACTTGAATTGTGTATCTAGTTAATCCCCCCCCCCAGATTGTGTATCTGCTTACTGGTTTTTTATAATAAACCAACTTACAGCAGAATTTCTTTGTTAACTAAACGCCTTTTTGTTGTATTTTATTTGCTAGTTTGAATATTGTATAACGAATGAAACGTCTATTCCTGGAATTGTAAATACTTTTCAGTTTGTTATACAAACAAACTGTACTGTATTTGCAACAGCAGAAACATCAAAATTATTCACTTACATCCATTTTCACGTGAACGACATGTACGACACATTTTCCCGACATGAATTAAACACACTTCGAACTAACAAAACGTTTAAATCAGGTTTACATTTTACAAAACTGAAAGTTTCCTCAGGCAGTACATTAATTTGACTCGTGTGTTTGACGTTTCCTTTCAAATAATTATAGGCCTATGTTTATGCCGTTCTTAACATTCACACATGTCAGATACTTTCTAAAATAAAGATATTGGGTAATTCCGTGCCTCCTAAAAGCTTTGCTGCATGAATCTTTCCTGCGCATTTTTAGTGTGTTACGAATTGCCTTTTTTCTAAACTTTGAAAAATATTTTTATATTTTGCTCTAAAGAATGTTCTCAGAGTTCAAATCCATAAGTTAAGAAAGGATGTACAAGGGCATAGTAGGTGTATTTTAAAATAAATTTTTTTAATAAAATTTCTATAAATTATTTATTTATGAATTGTTTGGAACAAAAATTCCACTGCGATAGTAATAAAACAGTAAAATAGTTAATTAATTTGTCATTTAAAATTTGATATTTTTGTAGGACGATCTGAACCAAACTTTGTCTGCAAAAATATACTTAACTTTCTCTGTAACTACACAAAAAACGTTTTAGAGAAAACTGACTGCTACAGACATACAGACACTCTGATTAGAACAATTCTAAGTGGGTTCTAATTTTTGCGAATAGAAACCTGTCAATTTATAATTAAAGTGGTTTTTTTTTCTTTTAATCACTTTCTTTAGTTAACACGCTCACTGCTACGCAAATTTCGTATTTCCTATAGTAGGAGCTGACCTTTTATATTTAATATTTATTGCCTAAATGAGTAGTAATTACTTTATTTTATATTTTTGAACTTTTCTACGTAATAATCTCCATTATTGTAATTTTAACAACATCACGTCCATAGCACACAGGCTTAAAATTGGCGTGCGAAGTACGCAAAGCTCTGTGTATTCAAAATTCTCCCCAGGGTTGGCGTGCGAAGCACGCAATGAATTGTGTATTGACAATACTTCCAATTATCGGGTTGGCGTGCGAAGCACGCAACGCACTGTTCGTTGGCCGCTTCCCGTAGTGTTCAGTGTCAAGCTCACATGTGCTTCCTTAGCAGTGAACGTGTTAAGAACGGCTGGTTATGCCCTTTATTTCTTATACAGTGATTAAGATTCGAAATAACCAGAATAGAAAACGAAGACAGCATACAATAATTCGAAAACGCATCTGATCTGCTAATGTAGGTTGCGTGAATTTCCAATTTCGTTTTGTATGCTTTAGGTTTTCTAACATCTACCATATTTGGGGAAGTGGTCTACTCATGAAGGCGCTGACTAGCGTACGAAATATATTAGTAGAATTCGTTTGCACCTCAGCCCCCTGACCAGACTGACGCGCTCCTTCCGAGTTTGCATCTCAACCTTGCGGCTTCGGACAATGGACCGCTTTGCTTCGCTAGCAGCGGGAAAACTTGGTTCTATAATTTGCATCGTCCTTGGATCGGAAGCTCATACCTCGGTTAAATTCCCCGCGTGGATTTGAACCGGGTATTTTAGGTTTTGATCGATTTTAGACGAACCAGAAGGGATCTAAGTTCGAGTAGAAAACAAAATGTGCAGAATAATCTCATATAATTGTATTTTTTTTAAATCTCAACGTACGTCAGGTTGTTTTATTTTTTTGGCTAACCAACTCGTCCGAGCAACTTAACAAATTAAAGTGTCTACCAAATCGGACTAAAAATGCGGCCGTTAGAGTGCGATTACATGTACAGTATACTTATACAAAATATTTAATGACACCCCAAAACGTGTTCTGGAGACCTTGATCGGTGCTCATTGACCACTCCCTACCTTTGTTCTTACCATTAGAGTATCTGCGATAGCTCAAATTTGGCGTGTGGGCTGCATATGATAGACAAAGTAAACGGTGTAACATTGCAATTGGTTTTATGAGAAGTGTCTAAATAATTGGCGTAAAAGTCAAAATCTTTTCGTATCATAGGAAATGTTTAACATTTTCGTATTTGTATAACTGTGCAACGTCGTGGATCAAAAAGCACTTAGTCCAACCACTTTACCGCGAACAGATATCCACTTTCCTTTTCCGCCATTCCAACGACGAAAAGTAAACAGCAAGATTCAAGTGGTCTGCCTGTATTTGATCATACACACAACTCAGTTTTTATAAATTTAATATTCTTAGCTGGTTACTAACTGAATAAACTTTGTATAAAATTGTTTATAATTTTTTTTTAACATTTATATTTTCCAAGCAATCTCTATCTCTTGAAAACTAATCATAACACACTGATAATCAATTTTTTACAGTTAAGAAGTTCTTTAAAGATCAATCTATCTAGAGGAAACACCATTAAAACTTCTTTATCTGTTATCTATTTTCAATGTTTCGTTTAAGTACTTGTTTTAATTTAAATTTTAAAAATTGTACTAAACATTTTGCTGAGGGCTAGAGAGATCCCAAAATTGGAACCTATAGCTTATTACAAATTCTGTGTCGTTTAAAGGACTACCTGGCAAAGTTGTTTTAATGATTTCAGTACATAGTATTGAATGGCTATTTAATATTAATACATTTTATAGCGTTATTTTAGTCTACCGGTTGCATGTATATAAAATGTTGTTATGATTAAATCAAATAATTTGAAATTCGTTAAATTGACAATAAATCTCATACCACTAACACTTACTTTAATATAATTTTAAATAACCCAACATTGCTTAAATGAATTTTGAAGATCCATAACTCTTTTTTTTGTTTTTGTTTTTGCGTGAAAATTCAGAATCATAAGTTATCATAGATATATGATCCATTAAATGGGTCAAAGAAAGGTAGTATCAACGCTCAGAACTTTCAGAAACCTTATTTTCTTTCTTTTAGGTATAACGTTTTGGTTTTTGGAAACTGCTGCAAGTGTACGCATTTCAAATCATAAATCACAGCAACAATCTTGGCTAAATAGTTCTAAAAACTAAAACAAACTAAAAGAAACCCCATTTACTAAACAACCTTGCTATGTTTTCAAAAATTAACAAAAACGTCTAAACTTCAAGTGATTTTATAACTAGCAATACGTTCATTTCTGCCAATGCACGAAAACCAAATAATAGTGTTTTATACAGAATGTAACAAAATACCAGCGCCGAATGTAAAAATAAAAACAAATGCAATTGTTGAATCAATGGTAGGAAGGTGTACGATA
>JAGFPH010003059.1:0-21515 GCA_018207615.1 Philaenus spumarius
GTAATTACACAAAACTGTTTGAATATTTTGTTGTAAAAAAGAAATTCGAGGTAGAAAGGTCTATTTCAAACTTGGACCCAAACCACTATTATGATTTATAATCAAGCTTCAGAAATATATGGTGGTAAATAATGGACTACAATTGATAGTGTTTTGATACCTGGACTACAATAGGTGGATCGAGGTAAATATATATATATATATATATATATATATATATATATATATATGTTACATATATGTCGATGATATAAAACATGATTCAATGTTTTAAGAATCACATTGAGGAATGGTTTTAATAATTAACGCAAAAACAAATTGGAAAACTTAAAACAATGTTTCACAAAGTCGAGAAAAAGCATAACAACAGGTAAAAGTTCATATATAATGTTTTCCCTTTAGTACAAAATATTTTCTTACTCAATTATTTTCTGTCGTATTTTGTAAAAACACTGACATTATCTTTGTCTTGCTGATTGCTGTGCGAAACAAGATGTTACTTATTTTCTTACATAGTTAGTTGTTAAGCAATTAGTTAATCAAATGAGTATTTTAACATTGATACCCAGATTTACATTAATTGAAAACAAAATGAATTGTAGGTGTATTTCAGCCATGACTAAACTAATTCCAATTCAATTAGATTTAAACATTAATTTAACTGACAGCCAATGTAAATGTTCACCTCGGTTAAAACCAGCGAACATTTAATCATCGGCCACGGCCCAATTTCATTTCGCTTAAAGTTTGTAAATTATTGACGATTCAAGCTCAAAATTTGACACTATTTAACGGAAAGCATCAATCGTAATTATCTTTTAACAGTGAAATTGTTATTTAAAACAGTAAGTGGTCAGTCAACTGTTCTCGAATCACAACTAAAAGTTTATAGCTGAATTCACCTCCCAAGCAGCATACAATATCGAGTGGATAACCATATAAGCAATTGATATTCAATGTATAACAATTGTACAGCCATAGTGGATATCCTCGAAGGATATCCGTCGATATACATGAGGTATATCTATTAAATATCCAGCAGGAATATTCAGAAACATGTTTTCTATATATATCCAGCAGATATACTTTAACTATAATTTTACTTTTTTGTGTACTTACAGCTCTCAGTCCTTTATTTTTCTTTTTTATTCCCTGGTGACGTACGTTTCGCCTTTTCTATTCAGGCATTATCAAACCTACACTTCACTAGTACTTTACATTTGTTAATACGCGTCAAGTTTTTAAAATGAAACACTTATACAAAACATTCACAAACAACATGTAACACATAACACAATACAACACTCGATAGGGACATTTAAATTTTATTCATAATTACGCAAGCCGAACGTACGTGTGGCCGCGATCGTTTTTTGCAAGCTACTGATTTTCCTTATCAGTCCAGTGTGCTACCTAGCTTAAGTTGGAGGGGGTCCATCTGAATGATTTTGTCAAATATATTGTTGGATTGGAATAAGGTTTTTTCATTTAATAATATTGTTGGGTCTATTTTAGTGTGTTTATAAATTTGGAATTCCTCCAAAACGTTCATAATAGGGCCTTTCGAGCATTTATGTAATATTTGCAGGTTTTTGTCTATATTGGTGTAACTGTGGCCTGTTTCTATTAAGTGTTCTGCAAATTTGGAAGGTTTATTATTATTGCTGGTATTCTTATTTGGGATATGCTCTTAAAATGTGGTTTTGAAGGATCTTCCGGTTTGGCCTATATATTGCATGTAGCAATCATCACATGTTATTTTATAAATGCCGCTTGCGTCATGATGGTGTTTATATTTTTTATTTTGCGTTATCGCTTGACTTAAATTGTTAGTTGTTCTATAGGCAAGTTTGTATCCTTGTTTTTTGAAAATTCTTGCTGCGACGTTGTCCAATAAACCATGGTAATTTATTCCAATATATTAGATTTTTTTCCTCAGTTGGTTGCCTTGTTTTTCCCTTCCTTCTAATTATTCTGTCTACCATATTGTGGCTGTATCCGTTTGAGATGGCTATTTGTTTAATAATATTTATTTCATTGTTGAAATCGGGTTGATTCAGTGGTATGGATAATGCTCTGTGTATAAGACTGTTATATGCTGCTAGTTTATGAGTAAATGGGTGATTAGAAGAGTTGTGGATGGTATGGTCAGTTTGCGTAGGTTTTCTATAGATTTTAAAGTCGGTTCTGGTGGAGCACCCAAATAATACAAACCATACATGCTTTAAAGAATATAAACCTCTTAAGGTAAACACCATAAAAACAAAAATAAACGTTGCATGATAAAGTCGGCCAAATTAAAGTATTAACCTTACATGTTGAAAAGACAACGAATATAACAAATAATAGCCTTACAGCCATTAATCACGAAATCTCTGAGACTACAATGTTTACGTGTGGTGGCTTAAAACTTCTAATTGAATTCCGCCTGGGGGTTGTATATTCGCTAAAAAATGTTTTCGTACATTAAAACTTAAAATACTTAAATAAAATAATAGCCTGTTCTATTTTGAATTTTCTGAATTACCGAAGCTATTAACAGAAGATTTGTTTAAAAATTTAACATTATTTTGTTAAATAACTATCATAGTTCATTAAATTAAAAATGTAGGTAACTATATAGGAACCAAATCTAAACTTTAAGGGGTGGCTCTGGAGATATGTTTGCCCAGGTACCGTCATCTCAAGAGACAGCCTAACTAACTCAATTGCAGAATGGTTAGTTAATAAACAAATTAATGAAATACTGATATTGATCGTTAAAACTTTTTGTGATTCTATTTCAAAATTTGTTTTGAAAACACTATGTCAACATTAAATTATTATGTCATATATCCGTAGCAGATTAATTAATGCAATTATATAATAACTAGGGGAGACCCCTGCGTGCTCCGCACGCCAACCCCCAATGGAACCTACCTCTATTTATAATAAAGGTGTAGGATTAATAATAAAATCAAAACTAATGGTAAATAATGTTAAATGTTCAAATCAAATTGCTTCGTATATTTTATAACATCAGTTATAATAATGGTTAAAAGAACCAGCAAGGCTCAGGTCTACACTTTAAAACCCTAACCTAAAAGCTAGAAATGCAAAAATAATTGCTTCAAATTTTGAAATCAGCTGTTAATGGAAATATTGGAGCAACCAGCTATATTACGGTATCTGTTATTTTATTCAATTGGTTGTTATGGTAAGAAATGTAAATACATGTGTTGGTTTATCATTCTAAGGCTAACATAAGAATTGTTTCCGACTAATTTACAAATATTGATATAAAAAAAAGGTTTTTATCGAAACTAATTATAGCCTATGTTACTCAGGGATAGTGTAGCTTTTTATTAGTAAAACTATTTTTTCAATCGGTTTTGTAGTGGCAGATATTACCCCCTACATAAAAAAAAGCAAACCTCTTTATAATATTAGTATACATCAAATGTTTTAATGTAAACTACAGAACAGCTGTTTTATGTTTTTAATTTATTTATTTAATTCCAAATGTTTTAATATAAACAAAGCAGATGTTTTTAAATTCTCATGTATTTCTTATGGGGATTTTTCGTTTTTCGGGGACCCCAAAAACCACTTAGTTTTTAATTTTAGAAAAAACTTATATTTTTCCCTCGTTTCTTGAATCGATACCTTTAATTTTATACCTCTCCCATCATCCTCCGATTTACCAAATTCCCACAATTTTGAATCTAAAATTTCTCTTACAGAATTATATATTAGGATATTGTTCGATATACAAAATTATTTGATTTTACAATTTGAAATATAATTAGACATATAACTTCTCCTGTGAATTTTGCGCATCTCATTCTAAGAAACAAGATCATCCTTCTTATTATTTGTTTTCAATAAATTTGATTGTAAATTGTAATTTTTTAACCGTACAACCATTTACCATTTACATAAATATATAAGTATTCTGCTATTTAATATTGATGATATATTTAGTTTATGTTAAAATGTTTGTTTGTAAAATATCTACATAGGGGTACATCACTGGTAATGTGTAAACTTGTAACTATACCATCACCTATTGTGAGTAGTAAAAATGCAGCTATGCTAACAAAATTAACCAAAAAAAAACAATTTTGACCGACACTATGAATTCAGCATTAACAATACAGTCAAAATTCAATTAGTATAGCACTTCAATCCATTTACTACATGAATGAAGTTCAAACTGTCAATTTATTAGATTAATATGGTTGCTATATGTATTTCTGAAATAAACTGACTGAAATTTGATTTTACCATTACATAATTTGATGAGGTAGGCTAATAAATGTTTTAATTTATAATTGCAGATTAAATATGCCTTTTTGCTTATCGTAATCATATTTTACACTTATTCAGACCAGTTATATGTTGAAATCAAACATTTCTTCTGATTTTATATATGTTACTTTGCATATTAGGTAATTTTATTTTCTTCTACTCATGTGGGTGTTTTTTTGCATTGTAGCAAACTCTAGCTTTAACAGAAAATACAAATTGTAAAAGTGTTTCTTTTAAACAACTTTAACAAAAGTAAATCTAAATGTTTACATGAAATTTAATTCGAAGAACATTATATCTCTATAATTAATTCTGGAAGTAAATTTAATAACTGTGTATGTATTATTTTTCTACAAGTAACTAAATATAAGTTAAAATTACAGATGTATAGCCTGCCTCCTGCTTCACTGATGAGTGTTTTTTAAAATTCTTATTATACATAGTTAGAATAATAAATAAGATCAAACGTTTGAAAATGGTGGGTGGTTCGCATTTTATTCCAGCTGGAAATAAATCTCAAATTATATTTGTAGCCTCTTTAGAATTTATTGGACAAAATGCAGTTCCATGTTACTCACAGTAAAGCTTCTTTGTTAAATTTATTTGTGTTTTATACTTGGTAATTGTGCATATGAGGGCGACCAGATCTAAATGTGTTTTATATTCTGAAAGTAAACTTTAAACTGAATCTAAAAACAGAAAAATTTCCGAGGGAAACAAATATTATAGAAATTACGATAAAAAAATTCCCCCCAAAAAATACAGTTTGAGTTTAGTTATTTTCACTATGTTTATACTAAATAAAAGAAAGTAAAAACCAAAAAGGTAAATAGTAAATATGCAAAACAAAATTAGTAAAAAGGAAAGAATTTTAAGAAAATTTCGATGGTAAAATTGTAGCAATTAGAAGCAGAAAACGTTAAATGTAATCAAAGAAGAAAAAATAAATAAATAAAATTAATCTTGTCAAGTTGTCAAATTGTTCATTACGTTATACTTATAATATTTAATAACAAAAAATATTCCGTTATACCAACCTAATCAATATCGCTAACAGTTTCCTATGTTAATATACATATTCCGGATTTTCTTTTGTTGTTTGTTCTGTTAATATCATGTTAATGTCATGTACAATGTTGATATCATTGATTTCCAGTGATCAGTGAAGTTTACAGTTTCTTTATATACAAAGAAAAAAGTTAAATTCTGTAACTTTCTATTAAAATTAGTAGTCACAATAATCTGCTTTAATGCCTTACATTTGAAATAATATGTATAATGTACATTGATACATACAATAAATTAAAATTAATGAAATGGAAAAACCCAAATTCTCAGAAAAGTTCATGTAATTAAATAAATAGCTACGTCACACTTTCTGTCTTCACCGGAATATGAGCCAGAAATAGTCATTATGTACTTGACCAAGTACTACGGTCATTATTTCAACTTAAAATTTAATTTTTAGTCCAAATCGAATGTTTAGTTTCATTGGCTAGGAGACATTACACCGTATTATAATATTTATATCATCCGTTTTCTCCATTGTATACTTATAACCTTCTAAATTGGTGAAAAGGAAACAGAGAATAATCAGATGAGTTTCTTAGTGACTTCATTACCACGATTTAAATGATTTAATTTTACTTATCAGTGTAATGGGTCTTATAATTTGAACTAATAGAAAATTACTAAAATAAAAAAAGTACTTTCTTGTAGCACATTTAAGGCGAATGCCATTTACTAGACTCGAACCTGAGCAACTGTAGCAAACAGAACGACTACGGTAAACACTAAAAGTAAATTTAACTGTGAGTAAAAAAGACACATACACCTACTTTAGGTCTCAATTTAACCAGAAGTTATAAAAATATTCTAAAACTATTTAATTTTATTATTTTAAAAGTAATTTTATCTTTATGTGTTAATTATAACCTTTAACATCAAGAAGTAGTAGTTACTTTATCTTTTTAGTCACATAATTCTAGGGATATTCTTGAGATTTGTGTGCTTAAAATAACAGTAAACAAGCTTTGAAAATTGATATTGCTTCTTATTGGACTCAAATTTAATCCTTTTTGCTACGGCAGACAAACAAACGCAATAAAACTTCTTAAAATTGCATTTCATTATAACAAAGTAACAAGCTATACAGAGACAAACGGGAAATTAACATTCGTGTACGATATTTATTTCTCCTCCTAAAAAGTTTATTCCTCCTCTTTCCTAGAAAAAAATCGGTTCCTCGAGAAGAAGCTTAGTAAGAAAAGAAGTTGATGATGTTATTTGTTGTATTTGACAACAAACTTATTTAGGGATATTAATTCACAATATGAAACTATTAGGCCAGCGATCTAACGTTATGCAGAATATATAGCTGGTTTATAAAAACTAACAAGTCATATGTTTGAGTACAGCAATTGACTATGGAAAAAAAACAATACTAATTTTAACCAAATATCATAATTAATTACGTACTTTTAAAAATGTGTTGTCTTTCTTCACTATTTATAATATAATAGCTGTACCATGCCACGCTTCGCTGTGGCACATTGTGGTTGCATGGATGAGAAATGAGGAACAAAACAAAGCATAAGTTTCATAGATGTTTCATTTTGCCATACGTGTCTTATGTAATGTTTTGCGTAAGCATATTATATTTAATATGAATAACATGTTATTACAATCTTTAATTTGTATTGTAGTTGTAGGCTATATTGTATATTTTTTATGTGGTTAGTAAACTTAATTATGGAGAGGTTCAATGAGTACTGTAGTGAATGTAAACAATTAGAAATACTGAAGCCCTAAGGTCGGTTTTTAATGATAGAGTTATTCTATAAAAACTTTATAATAATATGTTTTCAGTTTATTTGTGAAGTGTTATTTACCGATCTTTTAGTTGGGCCTTCAGTTTTTCTAATAATTATGGAAGTCACCAAAACATAGGTTAGATGTTAGAGAGTTTTTTTTAAAGAATTATTAAGACTGACCAAGTCATGCGTCATAGGGTTTCTCCATGGGTTTCAATTATATTAATAACGTTGGTTCCCTCACATTATATCTCCGTCCTGAGTTACAAAATATATTGAATTATAAATTAATTCAAGCACAAGTTTAATGTATGTTTTATTTTATATTCTACTAAAAAAAATTAATGAGAATACTTATAAAAAAGAATTATGAATTCTACGAGAAATAAAGAAACAAACGCTTTTAATACATTAATACCTAGAGTTGTTTCATGAGCAATGCGGTGAAACTAACAAATAACACTGATTTAAATAATAATATTGAATAAACGCTAAATTTAAAAACAATTAAACGTTTTAGCAAAATCACCTTCATGGAAGGACCAATTTGAAAGCAAAGGATTGTTTATAGTAGAAATAAACAATCGGTATAATTTACACTTTATTTACACGACTTTATTTAGGTATTACAATTTCATCGTAATGTCAATTTGTTTTAATGAATCTCTATTAACGTAAAATAAAACGATATATTATAGCATACTGCACGTTATTCCACCGAACTAGGGCCAATCACTTTTTAAATCAAACGCAATTTCAATAAATACAATACAACTATTTATTTATTTCAAATGTAAATGTCGTAGTATTTCAACTGGAAATTATTTTTAAAGAAAATTATTTGTTTTCATTTCGTTGTAATGGAAAATATACAGTCTCTTGTTATTTACAATGAAGCATATTTTCTCATTTTATAACATTCTAGTACACCCTTAAAGGTTCGGTAACCATATTGATACCTATTTCTGAAGATCTACCGGACAGATTTTAGTGGTGTTTGTTTTAAATGAAATAAAATGTTGTCATTATTATCAAAAAATTATGAAATTTCAATTTTATTTCATGAATATTTATAAGGGCACTTTTTGAGTTTTTTGGCTTTTATGGTAAAACTCACGGATACTAGAATACACGGTAGGGATCACGCGCAGGTCCCTGCCGCCCGGCTTGGAGACGTGACGTCACCCAGAACCCTCCGCCTCGCCGCACTGTATACAGACTCCACAGTCCACAATGTCATTCGCTATTCGAACACTAAAACGCGTAACCTGTAGCCTTCAATTTCTTTAGATATTTTTTAATACTTAGGGACGAAAGTATAATTTTGCAGGCCAGTACGATTTTATATCGGTATATACATTTATTAATAATAAAAGTGCCCTAACCATACCATTACTCTTAAGTTTTGTGTAATAATCACTAGAGTTTGATGAATTCCCGGTTTAAAAAAAAATGTTAAACCGTTTTTTTATTCAATGCAAAGTTTGATCATGTTTGACCTAAACCGTAACATTTATAAAGATGTAATTCATTTATACTTATCACTGAGTATAAGTTGACCATTTATTTATTTCAGAAACAATTTATATTTTTTATATTTTAACAAGCCATTCGTCCATGAGAGCTCGTCTGATCCAACCACCTTCATCAGTCTTTCCCACTAGATATTTTTTAAAATATATTTTACATGTAATTGTTTCTGAAATAAATGTTTTACCAGTCTCAGTCTCCAACCAACACCTTGTAAAACCAAGGTAATATTTCGAAGGAAATTTTACAAGAAAATTAGTTGAATATTATGATCGCAGATCTGTCATGGTTTAATAATATTAAGAGCAATGTAGATATCATTTTCTGAAAAAGTTTGTTTATATATCAATAATAGTTTCTTATCAGCAAATTAATTATTACAATTGTGGAAAATATTTTGTAAATTAATTAATACAAAAAAGAAATAAAATATTATTTTACATGAATAAGTACAATACATATAACCAATTCATTCATCTCATATATATAATCAATTTATGTATATGTTTATATCATCCAAATTGATATCTTCAGACTTTGGTTACTTGTAGAAGAACGCCCAGAAATGAATAATTATATTACTTAAAGACCATCATAACAAAACTAATATTAACTAAGGGAAACTGAGTTAATTGGTCTGAAATTGTATTATAAACGTACGAAGAACACATTTGGTAATTGTTTTCAATTGATAGTTTGAATAAATACTGCAAGAACTTTCTACACACCAGATGCACATCTTCTTTTACATCTTCATTAGTAAAATATTACATTTAGTGAGCTTCAAATCTCAATAAACATTATATTGTAATATTTTTTATTTGAATTTATTTATTATGTATTTTATAGCTCTAGTTTCACTCCCCCCCCCCTTACTACTTAACTCTTTGTTTAGCTAGCCAAAAGAAAGTTTGGTTAGTTTTTTAACATCTACAACCTAATTCTTATAATCTTCTGTTTATATAATTCTTTATAATAAGAAAATATTATAAACTATAAATTTCCAAAATTTTAATATATGGAACGTTTTTGTAAAATCACAAATGTAAATTTCAAGCAGATGGCAATTATTATATATGAATACGTTAATATTTAAAGTTAATTGTTCAATTAAAGTGTAATAAATAATTATTAACATAGTTCATCTTAAACCTCAAATAATATATGTTCTCAATCGATAAGTAAATCGTTAATTATTTACTTTTCATAAGTGTCTGGCAAACGTACTATGCATCACAAAATCAAAATAAAAACTCATTTGAGGTTTTTCAGGATAGTTATCACTAAATGGCGATCAAAAATAAATCTAAATTATTACAATATTCAACCTACTCTACAAAATGGGAAAAAAACAATAATCTCAATCACCTATTAATTTGTCTATCCATGTATGTCATTCAATTTGAACACGTTCCAGACAAAAATGAGTTGGTCTTATTTAGTGTCATTAAATAATAGTTTCAAACTTGTCCTTGTTTACGTATCTGATACATTTTACTTTAACTCAATCTCCATATGTAACGTACGCATTTATTTTTAAATTCTTACTGTAATACACAACGAATTTGGACATTAATTTCCTACTCACCTCTGCCTACTAATAGAGGGATGGAGTGTTGTTTTATACAGTACGTTATTCTCCACAGAGCAATAATTTATATGTGCCATTTAATTTAACCTTTTATAATCAGCAATAAAAATATAGGTGGCAATTTAAATAAAGAAGCACTACGAAATCATAGCTTTTTCGAAGTTAAATTTTTTATACACACTTTTTATATGTTTAATATATATATAAAAAAAAAACATTGGGTGTGCTTAAGACCACACGTTAGAAGTGATAACTTCTATGACCGATTTATATTTTTATCAGTATTAATATAAGAGGAGAATAAGGGTAAATAATTTAAAACATTAATGACTTTGCTGACTTTGGTATTTAATATACATATAACACAAATATCATATATATATATACATACATACTATATCTCGAGCGGTGACGGTCGCGAGTTTGATGCTTTTTCCTCTCCCAATAAGAAGTGCTATGTAGTATATTCGCGTTGCGTACATACATATATATATATATATATATATGTAATACATACTATATCTCGAGTGGTAACGGTCGCGAATTCAATGCTTTTTCCCCAAGCAAAAAGTGCCCAACGCCGCTAAAGAAGTTTTCACTTCAAAAAAAAAACTAAAAACGAAAGAAACTTTTAACAATGTAAATCATGTAATTTCGTAATAGTAAAAGTAAACATTTACTTGAATCTAATAAGTTGTTTAGCGTCAAACCATTGTAATAAAAATGGTAATTGCAACGAATTTGGAAACAAACAACAGAAGTAAATATCACATCAAAATAAGCTAGTATGTTTAGATGTTTTAATGAAAATTAAATAGAAGGTATTATTGTTAATACGGTCGCAGTAGAAGTTAATGCTTTTAAAATTTCCCTAAATAAAATATATATAATTTATAAATACAAAAACAGGACTCATTAATTACTTATCTATTTAATATAAGTGTACGGGCGGGAGGCAGCGGGCCGGGAGGGAGGGTTCAGAGTGACGTCGTTGGCGCGTGAGTCTACTGCGCATCCTACTCATGACTCCTACCGTGTATTCTAGTATCCGTGGTAAAACCCTATTGATGACTATTTCTGAAGATCCACCGGGCCGAATTTAGTGGTGTTTGTTTTCAATGACAGAAAATGTTGTCATTATTATCAAAAAAATATGAAATATGAATATTATTTCATGGGTGTATTTAAAACGGCACTTTTTGAGTTTTTTTTTTTTTATTTATATTAAAACCTTATGGAAACTTGTTTCTGAAGATCTACCTGGCCGATTTTAGTGTTGTTTGTTTCAAATGACAGAAAATATTGTCATAATTATAAAAAAAAATTGTGAAATGTCAATTTTCTTTCTTGGGTGTATTTTAATAAAAGTACTTTTTTTATTTGTTTGTAGTTTTACGTTAAGACCCTATTGATACCTATTTCTGAAGATCTATATGTCAGATTTTAGTGTTTTTTGTTTTAAATGACAGAAAAAGATTGTATTATTATTAAAAAACTATGAATGGTAAATTTTATTTATGGGCATATTCAAAATGGCACTTTTTGAGATCTTTTGGTTTTAAGTTAAACTCTATTGATACCTATTTCTGGAGATCTACATGTCCGATTTCAGGGCTGATTGTTTTAAATGGCAGAAAATGTTGGCATTATTATTAAAAAATTATGAAAGGTCCATTTTATTCATGGGCATATTCAAAAGGGCACTTTTTGAGATCTTTTGGTTTTAAGTTAAACCCTATTGATACCTATTGCTGGAGATCTACAAGTCCAATTTTAGGGCTGATTGTTTTAAATGACAGAAAATGTTGGCATTATTATTAAAACATAATGATATGTCAATTTTATTTCTTGGGTACCGTTATATTTATAAGCGCACTTTTTGAGTTGTTTTGGTTTTAGGTTAAAACCCTATTGATAGCTATTTCTGGAGATATACCGGGCCGAATTTAGTGGTGTTTGTTTTAAATGACAGAAAATATTATCAAAAAATTAATAAATGTAAATTTTATTGCATCGGTATATAAGGTCAATTTTAGATTTTTTTTTGGTTTTATGTTTTTTATTGATAAATATTTCTGAAGTTCGTGTGTCCCATTTTCGTGTCGTTGGTTTTAAATGAAATAAAATCTCATTATTTTAAACAAATTATTAAATGTATTTTTTTCCATTATTGGGTACTTTTGAGTTTTTTTGTTTTTAGGTTAAAACCATATTTTTGTATATGATTTTAGATTTTTTAAGTGAAAACTTCATTAATCGCGTTGGGCACTTTTTGCATGGAGAAAAATGATTGAACTCGCGTCACCGTCATCGTCATCGCACGGACACAACTTTTTTTAAGCTCCGTCACGTCTCCGCAATTATTTAAGGTTCTGTTGCATCTCCGCAAATATTTAAGGTTCTGTTGCATCTCCGCAATTATTTAAGGTTCTGTTGCATCACCGAAAATATTTAAGGCTATGCCGCATCTCCACAATTATTTAATACACAGTCGCATCCCCGCAATTATTTAAGTCTCTATCAGATCTCCACAATTATTTAAGGCTCCGTTGCCTCTCCGCAATTATTTAAGGTTCTGTTGCATCTCCGCAAATATTTAAGGCTATGCAGCATCTCCGCAATAATTTAAGACACAGTCGCATCCCCGCAATTATTTAAGTCTCTATCGGATCTCCACAATTATTTAAGGATCCATCGCATCTCCGAAATTATTGAAGATCTCATTACAACATTAATACATTGATTACAAAAATACTTCTTAATAACTCGAAAATAAAGTTAACTATATGAAGCTAAAATGTTTTCACTTCTGACGGCAGACTGCCTGTTTAAAAAATGTTTGTTTTTAGGTTAAAACCCTATTGATATATATTTCTGGATACTACCTGGTCGATTTTAATGTGGTTTGTTTTAAATGAAAGAAAATGTTGTCATAAATATAAAAAAAATTATTATAAGGACACTTCTTGAGTTTTCATGGTTTTAGGTTAAAACTCTTTTGATTTTATACCTATTTCTGGAGATCTATCTGGCCAATTTTAATGGTGTTTATTCAAAATATAAGGGAATATTGTCTTTATTATCAAAATGTTATGAAAAATTATTTGTTTTTCATCTCTGTACTTTTAAATTTACTTTTTGAGGTTTTTTGGTTCTAGATTAAAATACTTTTACTACATATTTATGAAGATCTACCGGGTCCATTTTAGATCTGTTTATTTGAAATAAAAAGAGAATATTGTTATTATTATTAACAATTGATGAAAAATAATTTGTACTTTATCCTAATACTTATAAGAACACTTTTTGAGGTTTTTTTGGTTCTAGATTAAAACCCTATTGATACCTATTTCTGGAAATCTATGCAACCGATTTTCGTGCGGTTTGTTTTAAATGAAAGTAAATGTAATTATTATCAACAAAATAAGAATTGTTATTTTTATTTCATCGGTTTATTTATAAGGACTCTTTTTTATTTTGTTTGGTTTTATTTTAAAACTCTGTATGTGCATATTTCTGAATTTAGTGCGTTTTCTTTTAAATTAAAGAAAATTATGGAATTTTTTTTAATATGATACGATTGATACCTACCTGTTTCTGGAGATTCATTTTGCCCAAGGACATTTTTAGCCGAACTCGGCAATATTTTTTTCGCTAGTTGTTTAATGATTTTATATATTAGATCTTTATGTATTCCTAGTGTTTTGTGTTATAAATAAAGTTCAAATAAATGTTTAGTTTGAGTTGTGAAATGGAATCATCACAAATACAGTAACACGTTTAATTTAAACATTGAAATAGACAAATCGCATGGGTATAAAATTACGTCAGCCTAGTTTCCCAACTCTCAATATGTTAACATTTTATTATTTTACAAAAACTATATTTTGTTACCCTTCATAAACAAATAATATTTAATCAACTTTACACCAACTTATATCAAACAATAAATTCAATTAAAACTGTTTTAATTATTTACAGTACTTGCTTACAATAAGCAATAACATATTCCGGTCGATTTACTACCAGTTGTTCGAGTCGGAAGTCAAGAGTACTTGAAATTAGAAATGAAGTTGGGTTCAAAATATGTAGGATGTAAACAGTGGTGTTTTTACTGAACCATATCACGTGCTTGATTTTTTTATTTATACAATCGAAACAAACTAAAATCTAGTTTCTAGTTTATGTTATTTTTTTATTAAATATTTTCCTGGATTATTCAATAATAGTTTGAGCGTATGTTTTACATTGAAGTAAGGATGAATACTTTCTTCTAATATTACAACCAATAATGACAAGTCAACTTATTTTATTTATAATATTAATCTAACTTCCATTAGTAGGGTTTTTAAATTTGGGTTGTTATTTTACTTACAATTCTAATAATATGTAAGAAAATTATAAGTGCAATAGGTACAATTTAAACTTTGTTCCTCTCTGTACGTTTCGAATATTCCAAAAATACTTACATTTGTGCTAATGTTTAATAAACCTACATTTTAGAATACTACGACTGTAAGATTTTTGACTGTACCATGACAAATATTTGTATTAATGATTACTACTGGTCTTATCGACGTGACTCAATGTTACAACATTGCACTCATAATCTTCTAAATAAATTCCATTATAAAAGATAAAAGTTGGTATTTATGTAAATATAGTTAGTAAATATTTTTAACTAAATTGATTAACTAGTACAAAATTAATCAAAATGACTACCTCATTGACTTACTCTTTATACTCCTTATGTTGCTGGTATTTGAATTTATAGCTTTTTTGCGATAAATCTGAACATGCAGAATCTATAACTGAGTGTAAGTATTGAAAATAGAGTCTGTATAGTTGATGCTCTACTATCGTGAGTTAAATACAATGCATTGCATATGTTTATCAATGTTTGATACTGTACCTATAGTATACTATTCAATAAGACTTTAAATATCCAATACATATTTTTGTATTTAAATAGTACTTATTAAATAAATTCTGAATGTATATCCACTCATAACAGTATAATAAAGATTAAATAACTATGAGAAAAATTCCAAATTTATTTGTCAGAGAAAGATTTATACTAAAAGCCTAGTAAAGTGCTTAATTAAAAACACTGTAGGATTTGTAATGTAGCGTAGAAAATGTCATCATAAATTAATTGAGTAACCTTCTTGCTCCTCAACCTCTTTTACGTTTGCCAAAAATACATAAAGAAGATGCGGCATTGTATCAGGAATTATCTCGCCAACCTATCTAATTTCCAAATGGTTAGTGCCACGCCTGCAGGAACTTACACCTCCTTCTTCATTTGCTGTAAAGAACACTTAAGAATTTGTGAAAAACGGTGCAAAACATTTCACTAACGCCTAGTGAATATTTGGTGTCGTTTGATGTAGTGTCTCTTTATCCGATCGTTCCAGTGACCATAGAAATAATAAGAGTGGTTAAGTGATAGTGAAGTTCGTGAATTTGTATTACTCATAAATTTGTGCATGTATCAAAACGGTTTCCAATTTAATAACAAGTTTTATGTACAAGATGAAGGCACCGCTATGGGAAACCCCCTGTATAGTTTTATTGCTAACTTTTTTATGAGTTCGTTCGTTATGAAGTACTTTCCGCGAGTGTGTGTTCGTTATGCGGATGACATTTTTGCAGTGTTTGACAAAAATGAAAATCTTGAAGAGTTTTGTGATATAATTCATGGATTTTACCCGACCATAAATTGTACTACAGAAATTGAAAATTACTACAACCTTCCGTTTTTAGATGTCAATGTGTATATGAAAAACAGTGAATTGTCGTTTTGTCTATATAGAAAACCCACACATACAGACAGATATATAACCGATAAATCACACCATTCACCGGCACATAAACAGAGCTGATTTTAATTCAATGGTTCACAGATTAATTAATTTACCGTTATCTAAGAAAAACTACGAAAAAGAATTGAAATATATTTATAGTGCTGCGATACTTAATGGCTATTCTAAAGAATTAATAAACAACATAAATATTGAAGAAAATTAAATTCAAGAAAATTGAGGAATCGAGATTTACCCTGGAAAGCAATAAACTTCAACGACGATGGGTCAAAACAACGTTTGCTCCACCATTGTCTCATACTGTTAAAAAATCGTTAGCTAAATATTCGCATTTAAAAGTAGCAATGTCAGCTAAGAGTAATCTTGGTAAAATGTTAGGAAATTCTAAAGATAAAATTCAAAAACTGGATAAATCTGTAATTTATTGTATAAACTGTGAAATGTCTCCGAAGAAATATATAGGCCAAACCAAAATAAGTATGAAGACAATAATTCAAGAACATTTTTCTCATATAAAGTACAATAGGCCAGATAAATCTGCTATGGCTAAACATTAGATGAGAACCATAATTTTAAAATGGAAAAATGTAGAGTTGGGCATATGAACTGTATTCTTTATCCTCAGCTTACAAAGGTGAAATGGGATGATACAACTTACCTTTACAGAATTTTTAGACGACCGAAAGATACGTCACACACTTGACCCCGTTTACCATTTGAAAATCCTAACTTAACCCCCTAGATAACAGCAGTCAAATAGGTGTCCCTCATATTCAAAATATAAATGATGCACATTGCAGGTTCATATAATCAATACAAAGAAAAATTATAGAGGGAGTCTACTTACTAAAAAAACACCTTGTATTTTAGGAGACTGATTTACTTATCTAGAAAATATTGTGATGTGCAGCATCTAAATAGAAATAATAATAAATAAACACCTAAAGATGAAAATTACTGCAATCAATAACAGATGGTAGTAAAATAATAGTGTGTGAAATTAAACATTGTCGGCTACTACTCAAATATAATATATATTAACTATTGCATTAGTTAGGCAGCACTCTGATATCATATTTTACATAGCAAATATGCTTTAAATGTCGCACGTGCTACTCGCTAGCATACCGGTACTCTTTCACACAACAAAATTATTCTACTTTCACATTGTAACATCTTCACGTATTTAATATAAAACTTCTTGTTACTACCTACTGAAAGTTCATATCCAAAACCAAATATCTTTTTAAGTATGTAGATTTGAATTGATTGGGTTGAGTGTTTCAATGAAGAGGTGTTATAATCTGTTTTCCTATTTAATAGATCATCCCATACATCGTCTTATCTTTAGTAAATAATTTAGTGACTATATTACTTTGCTTAGGGAAACGTTTTATTTCAAACTTATTTGGAGTTTTAGAAGCTTAGATAGTTTACAGCACTCACCTTCTAGCCCATTGCGTAACAACTGTCAGGATCAAATTGTATCTATACTCTGTACTCAGTTATTGTAAATGTTTTTTTTAAGCTAGAAGCACTATTTAGCTCTTTAAACTTTTATAAGATTCGGATAAATTTTTTTTAAATACATTTAAGCTGGACTACTTATATAAACAAAAATAAATTATTTAAACAATTAAAGTAAAATCCAAACAACAATTTTAAGTCTTCCGTAAAGTAATATGACTGTTGGCCAGAAACTTAAACCAAGTATACAGTCTAGCTGTACGAACAATGTCACCGGCACACTTTAGTCTACTTCAATAAAGTTCCAGAAATAAGACAAAAATGTATGCTATAGAAAATCATATACCATCATGGATTTTTGTATCAGTTATTGAACTGCCGACAATTTTGTAACACTATTGTAAGAAAACTATAATTAAATTAACTATATTAAAATTATAATTAATACAGTCGCTAAGTTTTTTGTAAATATTAGAAAGCACGATTGTTTTACGACACACATATTTGAATTTAAATAGAACAAAACTTATTACGTCAACTTTTTAGTTCTAAGTATTATTTATATTTATTTCAAACCAGCGTAATATTGCACCGGACTGTGAAAATATTATATGGTCGTAATAAAACGTTTTAATGTGTATAGCCAGGATCATAGTTTAGGAAATAATTACTTTTTTAATTTTAAATTTACAAGATAAATGAATATGTACTTTATAATATTTATTACATATCACTCTTTTAATTATCTATTTTTCCTTTTTATGAGTTAGAGACAAATAATGGTTTAGTAAAATAAGATGATTAGTTTATGAGACATGACAAGTACAATAGTCAAATTAGGACTTTTACAGTCCATAATAAAGAGAAAGACCTAAAGCTGTGAATATCCCAAATATCAATCAATGTGTATGAGTATTATTGTATTATTTTCACGACCAAATTTAATTTCTAACTGCGTGAAATTTGGTTCTAATTTTTTTTTTTCAGTCCCTAGGTATTGTACTTGGAACTTTCCATCGCGTAAAACGAGAACAAAGGCAAGATATTAACGAGTTTACATGTTCTATTTTTGATTAATGATGTCATTTTAATTCCATCAACTGATTAAACCAAAAAATATTTTGTTCCACAAAATAAATGGCATCATTAAAAGCTGGCAGAAACATTCAAACGACAAACATGGTAACTGCCAATATAAAATTGACAATTAAAATAATATTCTAACGTTAAAACAATAATAGTGAATAAGGTAACAAGTCAACTTTTATAAATTATGATTTTTATTTTCTCTAGATACACACATATATATATATATATATAAATTTGTATATGTGACGGGCCACAGGAAAAGGGACCTTATCTTCCAAAAACCAATATTGACTTTTTCGTATCTATGGAAACCTCATAAAATTCTGAATAAGATTTAAAAAAAATTATTTAGATATCTAGAAAATTGTCAGAGTTGCAGTAGGTAGACCTTTAAGGTGTGAAAACATAGTATTTGAGAAAATTGAGTTTAAAGTTTTGCATTTATAAAGATAAGGACATAAAACAGTGAAATTACTTTAAGAGTGTTTAAGTAGTGTGCATCTTATTTAAAATTTAATACAGAATTGAAATATGATAACAAAATGTTTGTATTTCACTTACTTTTTTATTTATACCAGAAAATATAGTTGGCGACCACAATTCATGAAAATCCAAATTTTATTCAAACCTTAAAAAGTACATGTAAAATATTATGTCAGTAATTATTAAAATGAATATTTTAAGCTATTTTACAATGAAAGTCGAATCAGAAACACATTTTAGAATTTTTTCTTTTCCTTTTTGGAGTTTTCGGAGGTTGTTCGAGGTTGGAGTTTTCGTCGACTTGCATCTCATCAATAGGTGTTTCGGGTTGTTCTTCAGTAGGTGGTGGGCCAGGGTCTGGGCAGGTGTGTCTTTCCACTCATCCTCACAGTACTCCCTAATCTTTTGAAAAAGATACTTTTTCCTATTGTAAGATAGCCCTTCTGGAGTTACAACTTCGGGGAAATCCTCCGTTGGTTCGACATTAAGTGTTAAGACCGTTCGTGTTTCTGCAGCTCAAAATGCTATTTTTGTGTAGACTACACCCTTCTCAGTAACACCATTAACAACAACACCACTTTTAAATTCAAAGTGAGATATCTTAGTTATATCTTTAACAGCCTTCCAATGATTTCTTTAAAAAAATTAGAGCCAGTCCTAAATAGGTACTAGTACTTCGCCAGATTCTGAGCCAGTTCTTATGGGCCTGTTCGAACCTATATTGGTTGAGTCCTCAATGATTTTTTCAACCTGTTGCAAAGAGCTTGCTTTAGATAGTCTAAACTTTTTTTGAAGAGGCCAAAAGCCCAATCGCAGCCAAACTTCAACCTATAAACATAAACCTAAACAAATTAACATAAACCTATAGTTAATTTTGTGCGCTTAAAACTATTGCCTAACAAATTTGCCCTGGATAGGCCTAGCCCAGGTTGTTTTGACAATAAAATAAAAAATAAAAAAATCAACAATCGGTAGGTACACTTATTAAGCTACGACCAACAATATTTTTTTAGTATCCTGTCTCATGCATTAGGCTTGGAAAAAAGATGATCAGTTGTGTAAACTAATATTAAACCCCGCATGACAGACAGGTAAACTTTATGATTTAGACAGCCAATTAAAGTAAAAGCTTACCTCGAGTATTGGTATGTCGTTTATGTCGACCTCTTCTATAGGTTTATTATCTAATCGTTCAGTAAGACTTTCATTTTCGTTGTCATTAATCAATGATTCATCTGAATCTGAATCAGATTGCCTGAAAAAATAATCTTCACAGACTGCCCTAAACTCTTCTGGGATGTCTTGACCAACCCAGTGGCTATTTAATATATCTGCCACTTTTTCTTCCATTTTAACAATAATTTATTAATTTTACAACATATAGGAAGAATTATTAATAAAACCACTCATTGATAATAATACTAGTAATACAACAGCTAGTTAACCTATAATGTCAAAACTAGTGACAAACAATAGTAAACAACAGTCAGCTGTTGCCTCAGTAAATGGGACCTTAACTTCCCCATACAATTAACAAAGAGGAAGATAAGGTCCCTTTTGGTAAAAGTGCAAGGGTTAAAAAAACACATATTTTGTACACTTTTAGGCAAATACATTGTGTAATAACCTGATTTTGATGTAGCCAAAGAGTTCTAAAAATAATCAGTAAATAACCAAAAATGTGATTTTTGGACCCAAACCACTAAAATCAGCTGTATTGAAAATTTTGTCTGGGAAGATAAGGTCACTTTTCCTGTGGCCCGTCACATATTGGGTTTTTTTGCAAGTAAACTTGACTAACCGTTAGAATAAGGTTGAATTTAAAATTATTTAACTATAAACAACGTATAAAATACTTAATAATTAGAAACAACATACAATACGTTACACTTCCAAAAGTAGCCTAACTGTAACGTTAAATAAACATAAATTAAAGTTAGGTTAGGTGCTTAGGAACTGAGATAAAATGTAAATAGAACCTTGTCCAACTAATATTAAAATGTCGAAACATTAAATATGGCAGGAGTGAATTCTTACTTATAGTTATTTTCCTTTAAAATACAATAATAAGCTTCCTAAAAATAAAACACAGGTTCTTAATCTGCACAATCGTTTACAATATTTACTTCTAATATACACAACAGAACTTTATCATCATTAGTTTTAAATATAATATTGTAACATATTTGCCAATGTTTCCACTTATTGTAATTAACACATCCTCTAATTTTAGGATATAGTTTTAAGTTTGTATTACTTTGTCTCTTTAAAGTATATTATTTTTACACTTGTTCGTTTATATATATAGTTACTTTTATAAATGTCTGTCTTTTTCAAAATAAATTAATATTATTATAATAAATTATATTAAGTTTGTTCTTAATATTTATATTTTATTTACTTATTTAAACAGATAGCTAGCCACAA
>JAGFPH010003059.1:40896-81657 GCA_018207615.1 Philaenus spumarius
TGAGTCTACTTGATATTATTTAGAATAATTGAGTCTACTTGATATTAGATATAATGAAAAACAGTAATAAAGTAAACTACTCAAATAATTTGTTTGCAGCTTTCTTTACTCTACATTTAACGATCAACTTCTTGTTGAAATATTTACTTGATTAAAACTATAATTATTATTAATATTATAAATTGGCTACACTCTAACGACTTGATTATGATTATGATAATAATTCGGCTAAAGAAAAACTGCGCCAATTAACCTATTTGCAGTTTCTCAATATTTAATGTTTGAGTTAATTACAATAATGATAATAATAACAATAATTGTAAAACACAGCAAATAATCAAATCGGCATACCTTGGCTAATGTTTAACATATTCTTAACTTAAATAACAGATTAACTCAGTATAAAAATAATTAATTTTAAAGTCCAAAATTTAACAGCAGTTTATTGACAAAACAAAATATATTCTAATGATTAATATTGGTCCCTTTTTAATTGCTTAACAGGTATTTAATCTCAAGTCCTTGGCAGCAAATCTTATGAAGATTGATGCTTTCCGTTAAATTGTGTCAAATTTTGAGCTTGAATCGTCAATACTTTACAAACTTTAACCGAAATGAAATTGGGCTGTGGCCGATGATTAAATGTTCGCTGGTTTTAATCGAGGTGAACATTTACATTGGCTGTCAGTTAAATTAATGTTTAAATCTAATTGAATTGGAATTAGTTTAGTCATGGCTGAAACACCTACAATTCGTTTTGTTTTCAATTAATGTAAATCTGGGTATTAAAAAAAAGTTAATGTTAAAATACTCATTTGATTAACTAATTGCTTAAAAACTATGTAAGAAAATAAGTAACATCTTGGTTCGCACAGCAATCAGCAAGACAAAAATACTGTCAGTGTTTTATACGACAGAAAATAATTGAGTAAGAAAATATTTTGTACTAAAGGGAAAATATTATATACTACCTTTTACCTGTTGTTATGCTTTTTCTCGATTTTGTGAAACATTGTTTAAAGTTTTCCAATTTGTTTTTGCTTTAATTATTAAAACCATTCCTCAACGCGATTCTTAAAACACGTTGAATTACGTTTTATATCATCGACATATATGTAACATAAATATACGTATGGACTATCAATAGTTTAAAAAGGAATAAATTGAACTAGTAAAATGTATCTTCTTGATACCGTTTATCGTTTGCTATATAACAACATCTCAAATATTAGCAGGGATTGCATAGCAATAAATTGTGGTAATAAACCATATTTAATATTAGAAATAACATTAATACAATTATTTTACAAAAAAAGAAACCAAAGAAAATGTAATTATCTTAATTTCATTTTAGTATAATAATGTTAAATGGCAAATGTATATTTAAATATTCTATTGACTACACGTTCTATTTATATAAACAAATGCAGCCTAATTCTTTAACCTACTTCTTTACAATTAGGCGGCTATTGTTAGGGTTGAACAATTACTGCCAATAATTATTCAACAAATATCTCTCTCAATAATAGTATAGGATAAAAATACGAATGAGAGAGTTGTACGATTATACAGTATTTTGATTCATTTTTTTTAATTTGTGAAAAATCTTAACTGAAATAATTTAATATAAGGATAGTAGGTGTAACGTTATTTATAATTATAAGTTATGCAAGTAAAATAATCACAACAGACATTACATTTAGCATAAAGTAAAGCTTAAGTTGGATTATGTTAGTATTCAACAAATATGTGGGCTTTTAATACTGTTGTAATATATTTGGGTATAATCAGAAAGTAACATTTCAAAAGCAGACTTATTTATAAAGCCTGTGTTTACTATTACCTAAATACTCTTACATCTTCATCTCCTCATTTCATCCCCTTTTTGATAAATTTGGTTAATTGAAAAACTGAGAAAAACGCAACATTTAAAAAGTTATGTCAGTGTAACAAAATACTCTAGGTATATTTGTGACATAAATACAAAAAGTAGTGTATTTAAAAAAAATACTCTCTGTAAAAATAAGAGTTAAACATATACACTTTATACAGTATCATAAAATAATGTTTTTTATCTGAGAAGCTACTACAATTGCATTTCTCTTCATGTCCTTTATTTTCGCCATATTACACCTTATTCATAATTATTTCAAGTACCTTAATTCATTTAATGATTAATCCTTTTAATGCATAATTTTAAATTTTAAATATTTAGGCTAATTAAAACAATCCTTATAAATAAGGTATCAATATTTTAGTATAATTATAACCATAAAATATTACCAAATAAAACATTTTTAATTCTAAGTTGAACTTAAACCTCATAAAGACAATATTTTAAAATTTGTAATAGGTTGAAATCAATAAGATTAATTTAATTTGGTAGCCAACTAAACGTATTTTGTTTGTATAATAACTTTCAATTGATGTAAAATGAGTGTGTTCCTATAACACAATGTCAAACCATCAAGTTTGTACCATCAAATAGCTGTTCCAAGCTTTATTTAATTTGTGTTTATAGAAAAGCACAACCATAGTAAAAACGAACGTTTAAACTTTTAAACGAGTTTCTACGATATTAGTAACCTATTTGCGTAGAAAGGATGGGACAAAATTCAGTAAAGTGTTGATTTGAGTGGAAATGTAGATGGACACGCAATAATTACTATACTTTTCTCACTGAAGAAACAATTAATTCATTAGGAACATATGGAGCAAATCACGAATATCTGGAAGTTTGAGGTCAGTCATTATCACCATCTAGGAAGAGATTCATCCCAACATAACAGCTTAATTAGGGACAAAGACTTTATCCATAATATAATGAATTTTGTAATTATATTTTACATAATGAGATAATATGTACTTGTTCGCTTAGACTGAAAGTAGTTGGTTTTATTAAAATAAAAGATCCACTTCAACTTTGTCAACATGGATAGATAAGTTGTTCGTTAAAAAAAGATTTTCATCTCCGTCAGCATTTTGTATTCCTGACATAAAAAAAAATGATTTAAAATCGATATACTGGCATGAGAAAGGAACGAAATGAGAGGTAGATCACTTCGTTTAGTAGGTTTATTTTTCACAAATATTTGTTGTATGGTTACTTCTGAAATGTAAGACTAGAAACACTGACTTATTGAGTGGAAATTAATTACTAATGTAAATTCGCATTAGTATCAGATGCAATACGTCAGTTTGGAATACAATTGAACGAAATGAATTTATTAAATGCTTAACACTCATTACAAAATAAGTTTATTTTGGTGAAAGTATTTGATTAACCTTTTCCCTTTCGTATTCTATTTTGAAATATTTTGGAAAATATTAAATTGTAGCATTTACAGTTAGAAACAAAATTATTCATTTAAAATTGTGTAGATATTTTTATTTTAACTTTAGAAAGGATGCGAAAAATTTTCGGAATTCCGCGGTTTTGTAAAAAGTACAACAGTATTCCTATTAACATTATTTAAATAATTTTTTCCTACATTGTGGTACAAATGATCGTTTAGTCTTAGATTTAACCTAATGGTTAATTCTTCCTACGAATGAAATTAATGGTAGATATTTCATATAATTCCATTAGACTTAATAGGTCTAAGAAAATTAATCTGTGGGATTGAAATACCCATTTAAATACACTTATTGTGTTTACTTTTGAGAAATATTTATGCACACAGGTTTGTTTACAAATTATAAAATTTAACCACGAGCAGGTTTGTATTGTATACTTAATACTACCAACACAACATTTTCCAGATTATAAGCAAAGTCTTCTACCTAAAGTGTAGATTACGTTTAATTACTTTGGTTACAAAATTGTGCTAGATAAGCGAGCTGGGGGGGAGGGTGGCAGGGGTTTCTCATAGTTAATTATAAATCTAAGGCGAACACACAAGTATGGTGTGTAACGTTCCTTCGAAAACACCCAACTTATAGTATATCGTTGATTAAAAATATATATTATCTTTAAAAATGTTCCAAAAAATTAATTACAACTTTAAATTTGTAATTTTGCTATGTTCTTGGTCACTAGCGCTTAATAATTTACAGATTTGAATCAAAAGATCATTTTTTGTCTATCAATTTTTCAATTAAGTTGGGCTGCATTGAGTTAATGGGAAGCACAGTGACTGAAAGACTAAATGCGTTTTTCCTCGTTGCTGGCGATCGATTTACTTGCGCTATACGCTGCTCCCCCTTCTATATTAGTCTAAATTGCACAAAGTAAACTAGGAAAAATAAGAAAAAAGAAACTTGTAATGCTCGTAATTTTAACTTCTTTTCGACGATTACGCAGCTAGAATGACTTTTTTCCAGTGGTTTCTGCAGCAGGATGTTAATTTCATGTTGCGTCTGTGTTGTATATTGATGAGGCAACTTTAAAAAAAGATGGCATTACAAACTTCCATAACAAGTTGAAAATCCCCATGCCGTATTTCAAGGGAGGCACCTGGAACATAAAGTGAATGTACGCATGTATGTATGGTGCACATCGGGGAAACGTTGTAGGGGCCACATTTCCTGACACAACACTGGATGATAACAATTATTATTGAACATGATCTCCCTCTAATTTTGAAACATTTGCCCTTGAGTAGAAGACATATTTGCTGGTTTATGCACGACGGAGGACCAGCAAACCACACGCTGAATGTAATGCAGCTGCTGGACAATAAATACGGACTAAATGGATTGGAAGAGGAGGGCCATTACCATGACCTGCTATAGCCCAGTCGGTATAGGTTACAACTACCAGTAATTTGCAATACGGCTGATTTTTTTTATAAGTACCTTAAAGTATGTAGATTAACATAAAAAAAAGTTTACCAGTCTATCGATTTCCCAAAGTCGAAAAAAAATCGATTATCATTTTTAATATTTCGAGCTCGAATGGAGATAGAGAAAAATAAAAAATTCCACCGTGTAGCGGAGATATTTTTCAACAAAAAAGGTCATATGCATTTATATTTCGTCCGAGCAATGGTTTGTCTGGAAAAAATTCGATAATGCAGGTATGTATTTTGCAGCAGGGGAAATCACTAAAAGTTTAAGTATCATTCATATATGAAGCGTTGAATCATTCTAAATTGTCCGAATTTTAATATATCGAATTGAAACTTGACATAGGAGTTAAAATATATATTTTAAACATTTATGCTGAGTCTCAGCTTGTTATCTTAAAAATTACCCGATCTAGAGCCACTTGACTTATGAATGGGTTTCTCGATTTTAGGAGTACCGGACCCACCAATTCAATTTAAACAGCTCCAGTTTAGAAAATTTTCAAAATATCAACCTGAAAGTTTTTTTACAAGTTAAATATATAGATTCAAACAAGATCAAGGAGTATAAACCTTTTTATTATTTACTTTTCAAAGCACAAGTAACTTAAACAAGTATAATTTTAGACCTTTTTAGATTTTTCATCAAAACGCTTGAGTTAATCGGCTGCAGATTAGTCAATTTTTTAAATATAGTTTTTAAAATAAGTATAGCAAAAAACAATTGTGTTTTTAACTTATGTACCAATTTTTAAATCGATATGTTCAAAAATGTCGAATATGGAGTCGTTGAATCCAAATGTATTATAGTTAAAACGAGATAGGTAAAACAGAAGACTATTTTCAAGCGCCTTGTTTTTAAAAATAGCATGACAAAAATCGTTCATACTTACTAAGAATATTTATAGTAGTGTACTCAACCTGTAAAACAAATTTGATGTTGATATTCTAAAAATTGACGAAACTGGAATAGATTGAAATTAGTTCGTGGTTCCGGTACTCCTAAAATCGATAATAGAAATCGACTCCTAGATCGGGTAATTTTCAAGATAACAAGCTGAGACTCAGCATAAATGTTTAAAATATATATTTAAACCCCTATGTCAAGTTTCAATTCGATATATTAAAATTCGGCCAATTTAGAATGAGCCAACTCTTCATATATGAATAAGATGTCCCCTTTTAGGGATTTCTCCTGCTGCAAAATACATACTCGCATTATAGAATCATTTTCAGACAAACCATTGCTCGGACGAAATAAATACATATGACCTTTTTTGTTGAAAAATACTTCCCCTACACGGTGGTATTTTTATTTTTCTCTATCTTCATCCCAGCTCGAAATATTAAGGATAATCGAAAATAAAATGATAATCGATTTTTTTTTCGACTTTGGGAAATCGATAGAATGGTAAACTTTTTTTTATGTTAATTTACATACTTTAATGTACATATAAAAACAAAATCAGCCGTATTGCAAATTACTGGAACTTTTGGTCTAAATTGACCTCTACCGACTGGCCTACTAGGTCACCCGATAGAAATCCTATAGATTATTATGTTTTTTTTGGACACTTAAAAGCATTGGTTTATTCAAGGCCTATTACTAATGTTGAGACTCTTCAGAAAATAATTATTAACACTTGTAACATCGTAAAGACTAAGCTGGAATCTTTGAACAATTTTACGCCGCCGGTAAGAAAGTCTGACAAGGAGTATTAGAGCATGCATTACCGCAAACTGAGGACATTTTGAGTAATTATTGTTATTTTGTTTTGTTTAATTATGTCTATTTTCCTGATTTTCTGTAATAAACTGATTTTTCTGTATTAGTGATTTATTTACGAACAGTACATACTATGCGGACCTGTTGTGTTTTTATTATTACTTCTTTAAATTATGATCTACAAAAATTGTTTCTGAAATAATTTTACGTGTTTGTAGACAACTACCAAGAAATTAGTTTTCAGTATTTTTTTTACCTAACTCGATTACCCTTTGACTTACAGACAAAATAAATTTATTTGTAGTTAAAAGAAGAAATTTCTGTATGTTTTGTGCACTTTTAAAACATTACTTAATAAGAAATGATGTGTTTCCAAATCTGAACGGAATATCTTATCTACTTCTACAGCTATAATGTTTTTTTTTTTTTAACATAGCATGTTTATAGGAACTTATATTTATTTCATTTATTTTTTATTTAAGGGTCGGCTCTAGCTGTCGGCCAGGTTGGCTGACAATCCATAAGACCAATGTTAAATTAAAATACAAATTTTCCTTTACTTTTGATCGGATGATTATGAACGATATATAATTTTAAAGCTATGATCAATATGCATGTAAATGGCTTTTCCAAAACTAAGAAAAACATTTTGTTTAATATTTATTAACAATTTAAAACATTGATTTTTAGTATTTTTTTATGTTGTCACTATCAATTATAATGAAAAACTACCAAGCCATTCGCATGAGGAATTTCGTCCCCAAGAGTTTGGTATTTTTTTAAAAACGCTGTTTGAACAATTACGGGTTTTAAATGGATTTAGGCTGAGCAATGTCCGTGTAACCTACCGCCGCTATAGGGTGATTTTAAATATTTTTTTAACGTTGTAACTATTAATTATAGCGAAAAATTACAAGGCCATTCGGATGAAAATTTTGTCCCCAAGAGTTTGGTATTAAAAAAAAAACGCTATTTGAACAATTGCGGGTTTTAAATGGATTTAGGATGAGCAATGTCCGCGTAACCTACCGCCGCTAAGCTGGTTGCTTTCTGTTTTACTAGAGCCGACCCTTAAGGAACCCACCCTACATTTTTTTTTTGTAAATTTTTCCTATTCTCATTGTAAAGAACAAGGAACAATTAATTTTCATATCGTAGCGAAGCAATGGTATTTTGATAGATAACAATGAAACGCAAAAGCATATTATATCTTAATTTTACTTGTCAATAATTGTTAATTTTTACAAGAGCTGCATATTTTCTAAATTTTAACAAAGTGATAAGTATTTATTATAGAAATTAAAAGAATTTATCGTTATATCAAGCATAATAATTCATTTATTTAAATTTAGCATTTGCGTACGTAGTAATTACTTAAGGCTAAACACCCCGGCAGTAGTTCCAAATACTGCCGCCACGTAGCGCTTCAAAATTATGAAAATTCATTTTACTGATTACTCGCTTACCGTTTGAGTAAAAATTGGTTTGAAAACTGATTTGTACTTCTAATATGTATCTTTAAGTCGCTATGCTAACGATTTTTTTTATTTTTTATTTAATAAAAAAAATTACTTTGTAACTGCTAAAAGGAATTTTTTTAAAAGAAAAACAGGTAGTCATTTTGAAGATTTGATGGAGAAATGAATTAATAATTTTTCAGACTGAAGATCGAACCAGTGGTTCCGTCGGAATCGATTTTGCAAGGTTTATCTCTAGTATTTTTTCGCGCGTATTCCCCCCCTCCCAACCCGCGCGCCATCAAACAAATTCATCACGCCAAAAGCGCTCGCTCAGTGACGACTTGCACCGGGAAATGCATCCGTTTCCCATATATTGTTGAAGATCATTACATGTATTGTTTTTCCTGCTCGTCCCACTTGGTTGTTATAAAATATTAATTCAGCATACGTAACCACAATATTGGTATGTTTTGCATACTTTTACTAAGATATGTTTCTTGTATATACAGGATGTTTCGTAATGACTATGTAATATTTTAGGATATGATTCAGCACATAAGAATTAGAAAACACATCAATTGGACATGTGTCCGGAAACGCTTTGTTTTCTCCCAGGGCTCTATAACAAGGGCTATACCATTTTGATCATTTACCGTGACCCAGTATCGATCGCCTACGACGTCACCATGCTGATACACGCTAGCTGGTAATATTTGAGTAGTGCGTGCGCAGTCGTTAACTCGCTGTTTTAACTCGATGGAAAGACTTCAGTAAAATAAAATTTTGATATTCTTAATCTACATAAAGTACGGATTCTAACAGTATAAAAAACTTTTATTTTAACAGGTATTTCGAATTTTAATAATTGAAAATATTTGAGAATTATCACAGACTGACATGAAAAAGTTACTAAGCGAGGAATTTTTTTATTTTTGGGTTATAAACAAACTTCCAGCGGGAAAGTTGTAGCCAATGAATTGATCTAAACTATCCAATTCACCGATTTGTGATAAAATGATTACATCATTATGAAATCGGTTTTTAAATGAGCGCTAGGAGGTGCCTCGCCGCGACTCCCGAAGTACAGTTGTTTGATACGGGAATAACGTTTATGTACATATTGTTATTTAATGTAATATAGTAAATCACTTGTCCCCAGGTAATTATGCCAGCTAGAAAAAAAGTAAGCATTTTATTTTAACATAAACTAATTATAATTTATAAATAAAATTTGATATTATTGAAGTGGACACAAAAAGTTAAGTTGGAGGTTAACGTTTAAAAAATAATATCATTATTACGTACATTCAAAGAAATAAAATTAGAGATCAATGATGGAAAAAGAAAATCGTAATTACGTAAAAAAATTAGCTTCATATTTAATTATATAACAAAGAAATATGCTGTCTTTTAAATAATTTGTTCATTGTTGTCTAATTTGCGGAGTACTTAAATGTTTCTTCAATAATATCAAATATTAATTATAAATCATAATTAGTTTATGTTAAAATAAAATGCTTACTTTTTTTTCCTGGGGACAAGTGATTTACAGTACTTAAAATAACAATATGTACATAAACGTTATTCCCGTATCAAACAACTGTACTTCGGGAGTCGTGGCGCGGCACCTCCTAGCGCTCATTTAAAAAACGATTTCATAATGATGTAATTATTTTATCACAAATCGGTGAATTGGATAGTTTAGATCAATTCAATGGCTACAACTTTCCCGCTGGAAGTTTGTTTGTAACCCAAAAATAAAAAATTTCCTCGCTTAGTGACTTTTTCATGTCAGTCTGTGATAATTCTCAAATATTTCCTTTCAATTATTAAAATTCGAAATACCTGTTAAAATAAAAGTTTTTTATACTGTTAGAATCCGTACTTTATGTAGATTAAGAATATCCAAATTTTATTTTACTGAAGCCTTTCCATCGAGTTAAAACAGCGAGCGACTGCGCACGCACTACTCAAATATTACCAGCTAGCGTGTATCAGCATTGTGACGTCAGAGTGAAACTGGCGGCACAGTGCAGAGATCAAAGAAACGGTTTAGCCCTTGTTATAGAGCCCTGGTTTTCTCCATAGCGGCCATTTTGTTTTTTCACTAAATAATTTGTATCTAGAGAACGGTTTGACCGATTGACTTAAAACTTGACATAAAGTTTACCTAACAATGATATATTTTAAGTAAAATAAGCGATTATATTCCATTAATGCGTTTTAAAATGGTGACTGTTAAAAAATTGCAAACCTGAATTACCAAAAACCATACATTTTTATAAAAAGTTTCAAGTCATCTTTTTTGTAGTCCTTTTTATTCTGTATCGGCTCTTTAACATAACTATTATCCGTCATCCGATTGTTTTTACAGTAACACTATCCGATGATAAATCAAAAGGGCTATAAAAAAGATGTCTTGACATTTTTTTGTTAAAATGTACCGTTTTTGGGTAATTTGGGTTTGAAATTTTGAAACAGTCGCCATTTTAAAACGCATTATTTATTTTAAATAGATCATTGCTAGGTCAACTTCATGTCAAGTTTGAACTCAATCGGTCAATCCGTTCGGTAGATATGAATTTTATTATTTTGTAAAAAACACATACAGACAGTCAGACGACAAAGTACAGTAGACCAAGTTTTGTATTGTGAAATTTATTTGTCTCGATCCCAGGATTAATTCATTTTAATTAATTAATTTTAAACAGTTGTAGACACATTAAATTAAATACACAGATTAAAAACGTTTAACACACCTTATAATTAAATTAAACATAAGTTAGATGAAATTGGCTACATAAATATGTTTACATCAACAGAGGAGATACACTCTTTAACTATTGGTGAGCATTTGAATTACATTTCTTTATTTGTTCGTTTTCATCATTTCGCACAAAAACGTAAACGGATCATAAACGTCTTGGGCTGTGTGTTGTTTGAGAGCTGGGAGCTGCGAGCCGCGAGGATGGGTTGTATGTGCCTGTGAGGAGAGAGAGAGAGAGAGAGAGAGAGAGAAGGCGCTACGTCGCGTCGCGTCAGTGCGTGCGCGTGTCAGTTACCTGTTCAACGAGTGACACAACGTTGGAACTAAAAACGCGTTTCTGACAAAACCGTTCAACCGATTTGTTTGAAATAAACTTTAAAATTATTCAAAAAAATTTGCCCTAAAAATGACTACCTGTTTTAGGCCAAATTTGACTTATTTTAAAAGTTATTCATTGTAAAAATTTATTAAGAAATGTTTTCGAAAATTAGAAAGCATAGCGCCTTTAACAACTTTATACTGATTACAAAACAGTTTTATTTTTTCAAATCGGATAAAAAATAAATGAGTAATCAGTAAAATTAATTTGGCCCCGACAGTGCTGCTATCTATTGGGCTAAAAACACAACTTTTTTTGTACTGTTTAGCCTTAATGTAAAAAAGAACAATTTGTCAATTATTTGTTTTAAAAAGTTATTGTTTCTTACAGTAAATCCATTTTAACCATATTCCCACAACACAATCGGTTGCATATTTTAATTCGAATACATTGAATTCGTTAAATAAATAAAAAAAGAAAACGTAGAATCTTTCTTTTGCATTTGTATACAACCTTTATTTGTACTATTCCCGTAAGGTGCAGTATGTGTTTTCTTAACGTTTGCAGATGTATGAAAAGTTTATCTATTTTCAATGTATTGCTTTTTTAAGTTTAAAGAACTAAATTTGAGGTAAAAAAGAGTCTATATTCTTAGGTTTGTGGTATTTATTACGCAAGAAAAGGCATAGAAGAATGTTTTTTGCCCATTACATACTGTGTTTTCCATTGTAGTAGGTTTAAAAATCCCATACAGAGCACCGATTAAACAGCCAAACTACGAAAAATCTATAAAATACAATATTTTATCTAACATGCATGACAAAATGTACAAGAGTACAAGCCAAAATAGATTAAGTTTAAATTAAAAGGATAATTAATTCATAAAATATTAAATGTTTCTTATTTAGAACATATAAGGTATATCTATTCAATGTATGACTATTTAAAAAGATATATATTTTTACAATCTTACTTAACTTTACCACACACATGTCTTGCACAATACATTCAAACAGTTATTAGGATCAAATACTAAACCACTTTTCTTATAAAAGTTAAAATACAAACGTAAATATTGTGCAACTTTAATGTTATAACAACTAAATGATCACTTTATATCGTTTTTAAATGATGTAATGTTTAATAAATGATTTTTGTATAGTTGTATACTGGTAAGAAACGGAAAGGTTTCATTTTCAGCTAATTATCTAGATAGGATATTTTGGTATGAAACTGAAAGCTGATAAATTGCTATTTCTTAAGACCCCTTAGATCTCTAGTTTAGTCTTATATTAGTTACAAATAGGAAATACCAACATTCAAAAACTAAATTTACTCATTTATTTGTGAAGCATAACTGGAATTAAATAAAGACAAAATAGCTAAACAAATTTCATCCAAAGAAATAAGTCTAAACTGCTATTTCTGTCAATAAAGTATTAATTAGAAACAAATGAAGTAAAAACAGATTATTCCAGCCCAAATATTTTCGGAATGCCGTATAAGGTTAGTGCGTGTTAGTATTGAGTTATAATAAATGTAACTAATTGTTTCCTCAAAAATTTACTCTGTTTTTATACATTTTAAAACACTGATTACCATTTTTACGAATAATAACATTAACAACATTCTCATAGATATTCGTTTAAATTAACATATTATAAATATGTGTGTAACATATTTGTGTTCTTTCTCGGCAAGTTAAAAACGGGATTTTTTGTCATATTACTCTCAAAAAGATTTACTTTTTGTTTTCCGTGTTCCAGCTTGTAAATGGGAATCTCAAATTGATTTTGACAGCAGTTGTCAAAGTAAGTTCTATCGTTAAATTTTGTTTTTAATATAAGTGCTCTTGATTAAAAAAATAATACATACATAAATTTGACTCTGGCCAATTCATATTGCAAACATATTTTTTTTATATAACGCCGTCAGAACAGGTAGAAGGAAATGTTGTTTACAACCTTTGAATCATGATACGTTTTACTGCTGTAAGTTTATCTTTGTTGAAAACATGAATGTAATAGATTAAAACATAATGTAGTTCTATTAAATGCACGTATTGAGCTATTTCTACTGTTACACACAGGATTTATTTGATAAGACATAAAGGTATTCTTATAAACAAATAATTAAACAATTGGGTTACTATTACTTGAATTAATTAGTATGTAGTTACTTAAATTAAGTAAATAATTATTAAGCTCTACTCTGCATAAGGAAAAACGTTTATTATTTCTGCAGTTTAATTAATGCTTTGTTAAAATTTGTAATAGAGTAATTCTCTAAGTAAAGATAACAGTAGCCTAGAATGCAATAATATAAAATTGTAATAAAGGGCATGTGATGATTAAAACATTTATCAAACATCCAATCGTATGTCCTTTCCCAAAATTTTATAATCTTTTCAGGACGATTTCCCAAACGTACTTTTTAATACTCACATCATCTAACTATCTTCGACATAAACGAATCTACTATTTTCATCTATTGTTACTTATTTGCACGTTTTATATGTGTAGTAATAATAAAATTTAATTTAATAACTAAGAAAGGCACCTTTATATAAGTGATTCAAAAGATAAAATTTGCAAAATGATACTTGAAATAAAAGATAAGAAAATAGAATTAAGAAAAATAGGAAGGAGTTAGTTTTTGTCAACGATTTGAATAACAGTTGTAGTTTATGCTTTGCGCCGTGCAGACATATTTTTGTTGTTTCGTATACCAAGTGCCAAGCTACACTATTTATATAACGAGATACTCAAATTCTTCATAGCCAATTTTAAAATATTATTTGAACCTCTATTCTAAATATTTTAACTAAACGTTTAATTTAAAAGTCGAAATATCTTGGAACTCTTTTTTTTTTGTGTTTAACGTCCTACTGTTTTGCACTTAATGCTAATGAAGACGGGACCTACAGTTTTACGTGGAATCCGAACCACAGCCAACGATGTCTGTTAAGAAACCATTTAGAAAATTATTCGGGGTCAATGGGAATTGAACCCGGAACCTTTCCATTGATGGTTGCCATGACGATTGATAAAGCATTGACGCTTTAACAACCACGGCCACCGTGGCCTTAGGAACTCTTTTGTAACTTCTAAAATAGTTGCATTAGTTAATAACAACGAATGTGAAATGCATTTCATATACAGTCACTAAAAGCTTTTATTATACATTATACACACTTATTATTACACATTACTTTATTATTTTGAAATTTTCGTAATAAGTTTTATTCCAGTACTACAGTTTTGTTAAGTTTCCTATATTAATAGTGTTATATTCCAAATAATAATAATTATTAATAAAATATTCTTAATTATTTAATAACAAGGATTTTTAGTAACGAAAAGAAATTAAATTTATTTAAACATAATTATACTTCTAAATACTTGTACGTTTCTCTAAAAATGTTTTTATATAGCCACAATTTTTCTATACCCATAGTTTAATGAGGATAGTTATGAAAAGAGGATAATCGTTTCAGTTTAAGTCGTTTTTACTTAGTAAATTAAAAAACGATATTAGTATGAAATTAAATTAGTATTTTTTTTAGAAATATTTAAAGATAGTTGGACTATAAGGCAATTATTTTTGTTTGAACATTTATATCACATTTACAATATAAAGGCATTGTAAATAAGAAGTAGTTTGAGGAGATGGTTTGATGTAAGTTATATAGCCAGATAATAAGTATGCAAGTGTTGGGTCGATAAAACGTGGAAGAAGTAAACAAACTATTTGCTCTAAAAGTTTCTTAGAAGGACTTTACTGTTTGGATTTGATGTTAGAAAGATAGAGCTTGAAACAGTTTGATAAACGTTGTAATACCAAGAACAGTATAATAAAGTGTAATAGGAGATATTAGCAGTAAATTCAAATACATATGAATAAACTACTTGAGTTGATGTTTTTTGAATTATTGTAATAACAACAACGGTTTTGTAAAATAAGCTTTGTAAGCTAAGTACATTTTATTGTGCCCTGAACACCCAGTTTGATTAAACAATGAAAATCATTGACGACTATTTCATCGAGTATAGCAGTCACCACAAGATAAGTGTTTACGAACTTTACTGAGAATGAATATTGGCCGTAATCAGTGTACTGCATGTTTAAAGCTTACAAGATGTAAAGTTTACTAAACATTTGAAAAATACAGACACAAATGTAAGATTAACGCACTGTTCTGTCATATTAGTGAAGGTGTACGATATTCCGGGATATTTATCTGATTTGTTAATTTATGAAGAATTCCTTATTTATCTAAATATATATATATAAAACATGGTGTTTTAAAAATTGCTAATAGAAATTCATTAACGTTAGGGACTCTAAACTTTGTTAGTTAACGTGATTAGAGCAATGCAGTAACTAATTTCAAGGGAAATCATTTTAAACTAAATCAGCTGTAAGATAACAATAGATAACAAGCTTAAATTGCTTTCCATTTACTGTTTGATAGTGCGAAAATCTAACGTAATATCCGTTTACTACATCTCTTACCAAGCCATTAGGCTATAAGGACCAATAAAATATGAGTTACATTCTTCACGGTGACAACACAATGGCTCATAGTATTTTAATAACACAAGTAGTCTTGATAGATTGCAGTCAAAACAAAAAGAATCAGATTTTATAAAAATAAAACTTCTTATTTTGTAAATTACCTCAGGAAAACGCTGCTCTTTAAGGGAGCGATATTTTAAGGGCTAATAAATTTGTGGTACATTTAAGCGAAAATACGGTAAAAATAAATAATATTACACTAATAATAATTTGATTTGGGAAAGTAAAATCAAGTTTTTAACAAAATAATGAGCAATTTTATAAAAATGTAGACACTTCCAACCAAATAATTTTAGCAACAAAAAACAAAAATCGGAAGTTAAAACCAAGTTCAAGATTATTGTCTAGGGGTACTAGACAATCGTCAAAGGAATCGTCAAAGGAATCCAAATCGTCAAAGGAAGCATTCTTAGAATGTCAGAAAGAACATTTAGAGTACAGTATATTAAACACACTTTTTGAAATTCAGGGAATTTGGAAAATGGAAAACGTGAATATAATTTATTTTGTTAAGTCAATACAATTGTTCCGCCCCAAACCGAAGTATTGGTAACATTTGCAATCAGAGGATCTAAAAATAACACTTACAATAACCCCAAAAACACTCTGGAATAGTTTGTAATCGAGCCAATAGAAAACCCGGCTTTTAAGATTTTGTGCGCCAAAGCTATAATTTAGTAAAAAAGAAATCTTGTTTTTCAAAAATAGTAAATTTGCCAAAAAACTAAGTAGAATTAAAAAAAGTAGCTTGCTTTACAAAATTAGATACGAATGTAGTAACAATGGAGGAACAATAAAAGTAAATATTAAGTATGTTTTCGGAAAATAATCATGAAAAGTATAACTGCCAAAGTTCAATAATAGCTCAAAAATGAAGTCATTCGCCAGTCCTTGAAAGAATAAAACTAAAGAAAATGAAGTTAAACTATAAGGATGTTTTTAGCAAAGAAAATGTAAATTTTAAAATCTATAAAAAATTCATGTCGAGTATAGAATTGATAAAGGGTCCGATAACCCGATATATGTATTACCATACTGATCCCGCACTCGCAACGGCATATATTGAGAGAATTTATTGATGATAAGTTAAATAAAGGAATCACAGAACATAGTTACAGTCCATAGATTAGTATATTTTTTTTTAATATCTAAAAATCTAAAATTTTAAACACTTGATTTATTGAATTTTGGGTAAGTGCTTAAATACTATGATTTATTTTACAGCTTTGTTTCAATAAAACCAAAATGTCTGATTTTAATTTATTTCTAGCTAACTATAAGAGGTAGAAAAAATATTAAACACAAAATTTGTATATTTTAAATAGACCTTTTAAAAAAATACCACATGACCTGCCTTGCCAATTAAAATTTTTGAGTTACAGACATTTTTCATTTTTTCATAACTGAATTTGAGTGGTTCAACCAAGTACTCCCAAATATATTGTTGTGTGGTATGTATATACTTTGAAAGCTTATTTAATTCTGAATCAAAAAAGAATAATAATAAAAATAAAAAATAGTTCAGTAAAATGGGGCAAAATCGGAAAACACTATTTCATTGTTTTTTGCCGCCATTTTTAATTGGTTAAAGATATGGATGTGCAAATTTCGCTGTTGGTTTTCTCTTGAAATTCTATATTGAAATTATGTATTTCATGCCCACCTTTCCTTAAAAAAAAAAAAACAAAGTTACGTTCAAGATGGCGGATCCAAAATGGCGTATCCAAGATGGCAGATACGCCATAATATTTTTTTTTTTTTAAATTGAATAGCTTCCTGAAAGTACGGAGTTGATATGTGCAACAGTTTTTGAATTATTAAGGGGTGGCCGTACTTTTGTATCACTCTTTATAGGAAACCATCAGAATTCATGCAATAATGTTGGGAAAACTGAGTAATTTACAACATTTATTTTGGGTTAGTGATCTCTGCTGGGTTCGTAGGTATAAGGTAAAATTATTCTTTAAAATTGTTGAAGAAAGAAATGCTTAGTATGCATTTATATGAACGTTATGAATGTTTACAATTAATTTTCTTAAAGTAATGAGGACTTTTAAAGTAAATGTAATAACAGTCTCAAATTTGAGAACTAATGTTGAACAAATAAAAGTAAAAAGTATGCAATAAAGTATTTTGAATTAATGTAATACGATTATGAAGGCAAATGCAGAAAAAGGTGGAAATATTGGGATAAAAAGAAGTTCAATTTCATTGATACATCTCTAAACTTCGGTTCAGCTGGTAAAGTTAAAAATGTAAAACAGTTTTTTTGATAATATAGAAAGGCCATAATTTGTTTAAATCAACTTCTTTTTTTTACAATTTGGAGGGTTGGGATCTTGTCACAAGAAACTTACCAGAGAAGCTATCCAACCATCATGGAAAGCTATGATGTTATAATTACCAGAATTAAGACACTATAATGTGTCTGAACATACTGGTGGTAGTGGTGGAATAGTAAAAAAAAGAGAAAGGAGTCTAAAGTGGTCAAAGGTAGACAGACTTCAGACGAGTTCTGGTGTTCCAGTGAGTGTCAACGACTTACATAATATTGCTTTAATGGAAGATAGTGTATGCTAGCCGACTTTGTTAACGGGAGGGGGGGATGATGTAATGAGAATCCTCCACCTTGTAGGTAATAATAAAAAAATAATAGAATAGGTCAGGCAGAGACGCATGTGCCACACACTTTAGAACCCTTGTGGTATTCCGTCAGCGGACATTGCATATCCCTATAACTTCTGATATAACACCAACTAAAATTTATTCTAAAATAAACGGTACCAGGAACTGGCACATACTTTCTCACAAATACATTTAAATTACTAAACAGATTCACTGTGACTTGTAGGGTGGGGTAGGAGAGTTTTTTTATTAAAGTTGGAGATTAACTAATAAATATTATTATTATCTAGAGAGAAAACTATTCGATCGATTTCGAAAAAAATTGCACCAAACACGTCAATTAGGTCTTCATAGATGCACGTAAAATGGTTTTGAATTTTTTTTTAAACAACCCGCTTTATGGTCAAAAAACCCCCCAAAACAGTTATTATTATTATTATTATTAGCTAAACGAGAATTTTTAGAAAGATGCGGGTTTCTGTATATGGTAGGGCACATTAAAGGCTACAAATAAGCCAAATTTTATCAAAATCGTTAGAGCCGTTTTTTAATAAAAAAATAATAACTGATTTTTTGGGGGTTTTTTGGCCAAAAAGGGGGTTGTTTTTCAAAATTGATCAAAACCCTTTTTCGTGCATCTATACAGGCGTACTGGACATGTCTGGTGCAAATTTGGTTGAAATCGATCGAATAGTTTTATCTCTAGCTTTGTATACTTTTATTAAAGTAGGCGATTAAGTAATAAATATTATTATTATTAGCTAGAGAGAAAACTATTCGATCGATTTCGAACAAATTTGCACCAAACACGTCAATTAGGTCTTTATAGATGCACGTAAAAAGGTTTTGAAAAGTTTTGAAAAACAACCCCCTCTATGGCCAAAAAACCCCCAAAAATCAGTTATTATTATTATTATTAGCTAAACGAGAATTTTTAGAAAGATGCGGGTTTTTGTATATGGTAGGGCACATTAAAGGCTACAAATCAGCCAAATTTGATCAAAATCGTTAGAGCCGTTTTTTTATAAAAAAATAATAACTGATTTTTTGGGGGTTTTTTGACCAAAAAGGGGGTTGTTTTTCAAAATTGTTCAAAACCCTTTTTCGTGCATCTATACAGGCGTACTGGACATGTCTGGTGCAAATTTGGTTGAAATCGATCGAATAGTTTTCTCTCTAGCTCTGTCTACATACAGACATACATACATACAGACATACAGACATACAGACATACATACATACAGACATACATACAGACAGACATTTTGTAAAAACCACTTTTTTGGACTCAGGGGGTCCCAAAACGGATATTTCCACAAAAATCTCAACATCGATTTTTTTTGCGATCACTATACTTTCTCTATACTATAGTATAGTGAGAAAGTAAAAAGAGGTTATTTGCGAGCTTTGTGAAAAGATTTTTTTCTGTCATAAAAGACATGACTGTGACCATTTCTTAGAGACACATGCAGGTGCTGCGAGTATTAAATGTGGACTCAATTTTGTATTTTGTGTGGAAAAAAATAAATAGAATCGTAGTAGTTTTTACCGGTAACTTCGCAACTATTTTACATTTAGTCTATTAGAAATGTCGAGAAACAAAACGGAGGAGATAAAAAGCTAAAGGTTTAGGTTGTAAGGATTTGGCACAAAGAGTTAATCCTTGCTGGAAGTTTTATTGCAAGAGGATTCATTGTATTAGGCCCGACAATTTCTCATAGATATTTCGGATAAGAATATAAAGTTTTTTTCCGGGAAATTGAGGAACACGCATCAATGTTAGTAGTTTACATTGTTACAAATTACTTTTTTAGTTTCATACAATTAATACGATTTATACCATTGACTGAATGTATTTGGTAGAGATTATACTTGAATTCACACACAATGTTTAGTAAATGCTGCAAATAAATTTTTGAGTCTTGCACTTAATCGCTAGCTAAGAGACATTAAAGCAATTCGAAATACAGTACCCACTAATTAAATATGACTGTTTGTTCTGCAGCCTACTTATTTTGTATTCTTACCGCAAACTAAACATATCTCGGTACAATTCACAGCTTAGCAACAGCAGTTTTATGTAGGTTTAGGACTATGTTTAGGTGTATATGTAAAACGTGCTATGGCCTACAATGCAACTAATAAAATAAGTATTCTATTACGACCTATTCTCGGTGATAATACGCTCAGATTATTTGGTCGCAAACCATTTTTTAATTTGTCCATTTTATAATTTTATCTACACACATTCATATTGCTTGAATTATACGCCATTCGCTAATGGTATCGACATGTGCTGTTTACTTAAGTTACAAAACCAAAGATATCTAGGAAACTCAATTAACAAAACTTGTCTATGTTTTGTATTTACAAACTGTGAACAGTGATGTTAATTAGTGATTTGTGGCAACTATTGTAGTTACTTTGTGTCAAGTGTCTTCGCCAGGTACCTGTGCACATTTACTAACACCGCCATTAGCCTACACCGCCCTACAAGACTTCGAATGAAGGTCTCAATCAAGGTATGAACGTATACAGTCTCAGTTCTACATTAATATAGACAAGAATATTATACATTGTTCTCATTTCAATATGTTTACTTGCTTAAAGCAAATTGGTCCCTCGAACAATAATTAAAGTCTATTAAATTCAAAAGCTTTAATTAAGCAACGCTATTTGTTTTAGTTTATCTAGCCTATGTATTTTTACCCATTTTTTATGTGATATGAATAACCATTTAAATTTAATATTTCTCTAAAATGTTTCATAGTTTTTTAGTAACAATAACACTCTTTTAGGGTAGGTTTAAAATTATATTTAAAAATTTACTAAATATTGTATATTGTATTTACAAATAACTAAATGTTTCATATTAAATTGATTTAAAGTATAGATACAAATCATAGAAATTTTTCGTATTGTTTTTAGTTATTCTATTATGAATCAATGCAAAAGGTAAAATATAGTTATTTTTACTGGTAATATTTAAAAAAAAAAACTGAAATTATAAATACAAAGATTTGTTGCAATTATAATGTCCTTTTCTTTCAAAAGAGATGACGTAATATACTTAATAAATACTTCTGTTTATTTTTTTTTTTTATTTAGTCCTAACAAGAAACTTCATTTAAAGTAATTCAAAATTGTTAGTTGTGTTATATATTTTAGCCAACAATAGAAAAATATATATTGCAATTTAAAAATGTGTTTATTAATAAGTTTAATTTGAATATTCCAAGATGGTTTGCTTTGTTTCAAATCAGCTTGGTGTTATTTATATTACTTTACTGAATTTGGATTTAGAAGGAGAATAAGTTAGTTCGTATGTATGAAGAACAATGCAGAAATGTCTTTAATACATAATATTGAAAACACAATTCTTTTCAAAATGTCCATGCTTCCTATAAAATCATTAATTTTTGTATGACTTTCAACAATATACCTCAAATTAGTTGACCTAATGTTTGTATTTTGGAATGTTAAATCTACTAACAATGGTACCAAAGCTTCTAAATTGCTCATTGAAGTGTATAGATTAAATGAAACATTATTTTCCCATCTCATAGTTTTAAATAGCGTTATTTTCATTTAAATGTAAAATTAAGGGTCGGCTCTAGCTGTCGGCCATGTTGGCTGACACTCCATAAGACCAATGTTAAACTAAAATCCAAATTTTTCCTTTATTTTTGATCGGAAAATTATAAACGATATGTCATTTTAAAGCTATGGTCAATATGCATGCAAATGGCTTTTTAAAAACTAAGAAAAATATTTTGTTTAATATTTATTAACAATTTAAAACATAGATTTTTAATATTTTTTTTTATGTTGTCACTATTAATTATAGCGAAAAACTACCAAGCCATTCACCTGAAGAATTTCGTCCACAAGATTTTGGTATTTTTTTAAAACGCTATTTGAACAATTGCGGGTTTTAAATGGATTTAGGCTGAGCAATGTCCGTGTAACCTACCGCCGATATAGGGTGATTATAAATATTTTTTACGTTGTAACTATTACTTATAGCGAAATATTACCAAGCCATTCGGATGAAGAATTTTGTTCCCAAGAGTTTGGTATTTTTAAAAAAACGCTATTTGAATAATTGCGGTTTTTAAATGGATTTAGGATGAGCAATGTCCGCGCAACCTACCAGCGCTATAGGGAGTCGCAAGTTGCTTTCTGTTTTACTAGAGCCGATCCTTAAATTAAAGCGAATTAAAGAAACATAAAAGGATGTGTTTTTGAGAAGCACGTTATCACCTAGTCAATTGAATGTATTCTGTATGTGCGTATCTGTATTCTATTTGTGTTTTTTTTTAAATATTTTTTCGTAAATTTTAACTAATGAACCAAATTCCAAAAATGAGGAATTTATCAATTCGACCTGTAGGCAATGCATTTTTATGTATTCGCATATAGCGCACTTTGATTTGGATAATTCCTTATTATTTATTTTTTTTTTTTTTTTAAGAGAATGTGGATTTTTTTTAATATTGAGTTTATAAGTACACGATACTTACAATTACCTTAGGACAATCTAAAAAATGGTTACTTTTTGCAACAATAATGCAATTGGATGATATAATACAAAGGCTTGTCACTTTTACTTTCTCCACCCTATACGCAGTATATGGAGAACGTATTGTTTTCGTAAAAATGTTCGAATTTGAATTTTCAGTTGAATTATCTCTTTTGGTGCTCCCAAAAATTGTTTAGTGCAATTATCTGTGTTGGTGCTCCCTGAACCCAAAAATATTTTTAGTGGAATTTTTTGTTTTGGTGCTCCCTGAACCCAAAAAAGTGTTTTTAGAGTGGTGTCTGTCTGTCAGTCTATCTGTATGTATACACGACCAGAGAGGACACTATCGGTCCGATTTTCATGAAATTTGGTATGTAGGTACTAAACCCTAATATCTCCAGGAGTTTTTTTCATTTTTTGGAATTTCTAATTTTTAAGGGTAATTTACCCCTAAAAACCCATTAAAAACGACAAAAATGCAAATTTCTCAAAAACGGCTCTAACGATTTTGATCAAATTTTCAGTATTTATAGTGCTTAAGATGCCAAACAAAATGACACCACCCGCTTTTATCAAAACTTCGGCGTTTTATAATTATGGGGAAATGTTTAAAAATAAACAAGTTTGTGTTGTCAATCTAGCATCGCGGCAGCTGCCGCACGGGGTAGCACCACGGTAGCGAGCACGGCCAGTAATTCAAAGGTCGCGCGATCGAATCCCGCCTGGGACAATAATTTTTTTATACGATTGACGTAGGTAGAATATTATTTTTTTGTTTTGTTCTAAAAAGTAGTAAATAAAATGATTAAAAACAATATTATTTTGACTACAGTAAGTTGGGAGAAAGTTTGTGTCAGTTAACTGATACCGTTTATTTTTATAAATATTGAGTTTATAAGTACACGATACTTACAATTAACTTAGGACAATCTAAAAAAATGGTTACATTTTGCAACAGTAATGCATATGAATGATATAATACAAAGGTTTGTCACTTTTTTGTTTTTGAAAGTAATACCGTAAATCCAACCGTCATTGTTTATTATTTGTTGTTGTTGTGAAAAACAACACATGAGCGTCTCAAGTATACAAACTACTTAAAATGGTATGCGCTTTCCAAATATAATAATATTGGGACCAATCACTTTTGACTTCATCAAATTAGGTACTGTACTTTCAAAATACTGATTTTAAAACGTTTTAACCGTTTTAACCATCACAGAACGAATTGACCCAATTGTTTAACGCGTAATGTAAAGTTGGTTACGATTTGAACTCGAAATTTTGAGTTTTTCGACTTGAAGGGTTCTGAGTGGTGTGAATTAAGACTATTTGAAAAAGTGTTAAAACAAAATAATGTAAATTTTGTGCTTAAGACCACACGGGAGAAATGTAAACTTTTTAACACAACTTACGAAATGAGGAAGCATAATGTCCATTTTTTACATAACTTACGAAATGTGGAAGCGCAATGTCCATTTCAGAGGTATTACCAATTAAACTATACATTGTGTTAACGTTAACGGGTTAAGCCTATGACGTAGGACACACACTTATCTGTGTAGGACGGGTATCTGTTACACTTATATACTCAACTCAAATATACTAAACTAGCAATGTGTTTGTGGCCTAACCGGCTAAGGCGCTAGTCTATGGCGATGGACTCTGCTGGTTCGAATCTCGGCAAGACCAAAACTTTTCAAACTAAAAAATTGAACTAATAATCAAAGGTGACTAATAAAGGTATCCATTTAGAGGTATTACCAAGTAAACTATATACTCTGCTATAATGTACACATGTGTACTATATATAGTAGAGCCTGACAGAAAATGCATGACGGAATAGAGCGAGATGGTAAAATCCGATTCTCCGCCAGCAAAATGTTTTGGACGTGGTGCGCCTATAGAAGTTTTTACTTCAAAAAGTTGGTTAAAAATGCGTCCATTCAAAACATATCAATTTAGAATTTGTACATATCAGATTCCATCATGTATGAGCACACCTTTGTACGGTGTTATTGACTTGTATGATTATAATGTGTGCTTTGCACAGAACACATTTTTTTTTCAATGTTTGAAATATACACAGTATTGTGTTCAACGATATAGACTGTGTTAATATTTAGTCGATACGAAATTATTAGAACACGTACACAACTATTTAAAATTCTATCAAGTAATTTCCAACTAAGTGAAAACTGCAGGTATTGTTACTGTCTATTGTTTTAGTGCTCAATTTATTAATAAATGTAATTATGCGTAATTAATAACATAATTATCTGGTATTAACATAGGTTTGTTCTAATCAGTTGTAATTTGACTGACTTTAATTAGTAATGCCGAACATTAAAAAGTAAGACTTACAAACTTTATATAATATAAATCGAACAGCCTTAAATTATTTTAAAACTCAAAAAAATTACCCAACTCTATAAACTCCAAGAAATCAAGTCTTTGAAAGAAAATATTCACTTCCTTTAAAAATATAAAATCCGTAAACGTAACATTTATTGAAAAGATATTGTAAAGTTGAGATTTCAATAGAGTCTAAAAATGTGGATGTATTAAGAATAGTTTCTTTTAAATACATTTTTCTTTTCGGCTTTTCCTCAGCGGCAATTGGCCACCATTCGACTGATCATATAAAAAAAGGACTATCTATTAGAATGTCTTAGAAATACTAAAAAAAACTTTAAACAATTAAAAACTAAATATGACCCCCGATTAAGGGATAGGGAAACCCATGACACGCTTGCTCTTATGATGCTCTATAGTATTTTTGACGTCTCTATTATATTCCGCCTCAAGCTATACTTGAACCCAATCGGTATACGAGTTTTTCAATCTACCACGGCCTCAGCAAACAGGTGTGTTGCCAATAGTGCAAATAATATGAAGCGTATCACTTTTAGATCCGTCCTCAAAGTTAAGGAACTTCCATCTGATTGACCAAAGGATGAGGAGTAAAAGTGCTGTAAATAAGAAAACACGCTCTCAGCTAAATGTTTCCTTAACTTACTTTGAAAATGATCCAATCTATAACATCAATGGGTAGAAAGTGGGAAATTATATCTCTATCTGTTGGTCCCTATGGACAGGGCCATTGAAGACAAGTGCTAGGTCACTCCCTTAGGTCAACAACTTTTAGGGAGGCAAGGTATTGATACAATTTGATGTTGGAAAGTTACAGCACATTGAAAATGGGAAAACACACAGTTTTTGGCAAAGTTGGAAAAATTTGCTGTTTTTTGGATCCCCATAAAAATTAAACTGCTGGACCAATTTTCAATTTTGTTTGTTTAGTCGACTCGATATTTTGTCCTCTTTAATTTACTACAGTACACTTGCATACAACATATAGACCGTTTTCGAGTTATAAGCGAAAAAATGGAAAAGTAAGAAAATTTCTAAATTTTTTAGCCCTCAAAACTTGTCTCCCCACTTTTGAGGTGGTAAACTTAGATTTGGAATACCCACACCATACCAAACGACCCTAGAAAAAATCTTTTGTCGCAATTAATGTAAGCTTAAACCTCCATATATACTGGACTATTGGTCAATAATAACAATTGCTTCGATGTATCCTTCTGGTACAATTCTAAACCATTGTAAAACCTTAAAGTAAGCCAGTATTTAGCGAATTTCCATAGGTAAAATGAGCTATTGCAGTTGCCCTTATGGTAAGACCCAAGGTCGGGAGTAGCAAATGAACACCGATCATGGTCCCAAAAAACACGTTTTGGGGTGTCATTAAAAATCATATACTGTATATCCTGTATATATATGATTTTTAATGACACCCCAAAACGTGTTCTGGGGACCATGATCGGGTGCTCATTTGCTACTCCCGACCTTGGATCTTACCATAAGGGGAACTGCAATAGCTCATTTTTCCTATGGAAATTCGTTAAAAATCAGTGAAATCAGGTGGAAGAATATATTGATTGTGATTAGACGGAAGATTTATTTATGTTTAATATTATTAACATTAACTAAGTAACACAAAAGTCCGAAATTCATAATACTACAGATCTTTCTGAGATAACACAATTCATATTATGGCCCGTTGGTAACTATAGTATAATTCACCTCAGAGTGAGGCGGAAGTTCAAGCCTACCGAGGGTCAGCACGGTCGACTGGTTTCCGCTCTACTCCGACCTGAATTTTAATTTTTTATAGTAGCGTTATGCAAACTTTTTTTATAACGAGAAAATATAAAAATAAATGACATAACGTTGTGTATCACGATCGTCTGTTTATTTTGATACCAAATTTGAAGTAAATCGGTAAATGTTGAGTAATTAAATAGTTCTTAGTTACATTAAAAGCTATGCCATTGGAGTGGAGCGGAAACCAGTCGACCGTGCTAATAAGTCTCCTCCTCGAGAGGCTTGAACTTCCGCCTCACTCTGAGTTGAATTTTGCAATAGTTTTGATACTCTATATAAATATATATACTATATAAATATAGTAGTACGTTACATCTCACACAAATAGTATATTTTAGTCGTGGAATAGTTTTAAATTACTTAGGCATCATAGAATGGGATGTTATAGTTTAAAGTTTAAAGCATCGTTGGTGGTAATGAGTTTAAAAAATTGAATACTTTACGTGCACAATGGAATACACCAACACTGACCAAATTATATTCAACTTCCCTTAACTTTTAAGCCTCAAATTTTTATTTAATGGATACTTTATTACTACTCAAAGTTTAACATTCCCGTTTGTGATTTGATTGGCATTTACTGATTCATTAAATATTGTTTAAATTGCTGGAATTGAAGAACAATTGCAGCCTCTGCTCATTTTGTTTTAGCATGCAGAAAACTGAAAGTTTTGAATTCATTATTTGTATCACTTAATTCTGCAGTGTTTGTATCTAGTGTTTAAGTAGTTTAGCGTGTTTTAATGACTGCAGGTTTAAGAAAAAAATATTGCAATTATGTCTCCCTGGCTTTAGATAGGATCTTGTTTAATGACAAAAACTAATATATTTAACTTGCGAATATGTTAAAGACCAAAGTTTTTACCACTTTATTTATGTGTTAAATGAATAGTAATTTAAGCTTTGGCCATCATTAAGGATTATTTATGTTTTCAGAATGGAATGTATAAATCGTTTAAAAAATGAACTAGTTACAGAAAAACTGATAAATGGTTTATTCGATATTTCAGATAATAATGCATTTGTATTTTCTGTTATGGATCTAAAAATAAAGCTTTGGGGATTTTGTGAATAATTTAAGCGAAAGGGAGTTTAGACGTTGCAAATTTATTACACTCTTTCCTTTTAAACTTGCCATATATTATATCTTCCCAGCTGGGTTGTTTTGTTTTAGCAAAGGTCAGATAAAGTTAATTCACACCACATTTGTTTATGTTTCCCTGCTGAATTTATATTTGGGAAACATTTTTGGTTTAAGTAACTCATAAATATTCTTCGTAAATTACTGATCTTGAATATAAAAGTGTGTTTCTAATTTGCAAACGTTTTAGTTATGTTAAAGAATTATAATTTAAATACTTTTTAAATTGTATGTAAAGGTATAAAATATGGCTACTTCTGAACTACATAGAAAGAATAAAATATTATAAATTTTTAATTTGTATAGTTATGAAATCATTACATGAAAAGCTCATTTCAAAATAAATAAATGTAGGTAAAGGAATACTATAAATCTATTATATATTAATATCTTACACATTACAATATTTAAAATGTACAGATAATTCACGGTTGGCAACGTTGATTCCGTGTTGGTGTCTTGTCTGGTGTTAATTATTTATTATATTGTAAGCATTAATTTACTAAGTATTAAGATATGGAGACAATGCATTCACAATGTTACAGAATACAATATCTGGGTTGTTAAATTAAAACTGTTTGTGTTATTAGTGGCCGTTCATATTTTGTGCTGCCGGCCAGTAAGTACTATTCTTGCTGTATATATGTTCTAATTTTGTTTTACGTTTATCAGATTATTAGCTATTATTTCAGGCAAATGACTTACTCGGCATTTTACAATATTTTTCGAAGAAAATAATAAGAGTTTTAAAACGTATACGAGCGTACAGATTACCAGAAGCGATAGAAAATGCTAGTGTTTTGTTAAGTGAATTTGAACGGGTTTGTTACTATAGTGAGAAAATAGACACAAAACGTTTGAGATACTCGGCCAGAAGTATCTTGCTGGATTAAAAACTGTCAACTTTGTGCAAAGACCCGCTCTTTTCCCCGGTTCTCTTTTGAATTATACCGCTAATAGCTAGCATTTCTTTGCAGTAGACTGACTCGAATTAGCAAAACTCCGAAAGAAATTTTATCTTTTTCGATGCTTACTAAGATATGATGTTTATTAATTACTCTTACTGTCATGTACTTTAGTTATTTTTGCTGGGACTCACCTTGGAGGCTTGCCTTATTTGTAACGCCTGTATCATTATATAAATACTAGCTGAATATCCATACTTTGCTACGGGTAATTGTTTTTCCACCACTATGTTATATAATTGTAATATTTTTCTTTCATCTTTTATTTCACGAAAGTGAGTAATTATTACATATATTTTCAATTAATTTGTTCAAATAGTTATTTATTGTTCGCTGGCAGCCCGTCAATCCTCTTCGTCAAGGTATGTGACCTGAATAAATTAAAGCAATTAAAAAATACAGAATTTAGAGTAAAGAGCGTCTTCTTTTTCAACTAATAAATCTACAGACTGGTAAATCAGTCTCAGCTGAACGTTGCCGTTCGCCCAGATAAGTCTTTAATATGTGAATGCATAGATCAGGATAGATTTGACCAGCTTACGTCTTTAACCCTAGAACCGGCAATGTTAACGAAAATTATTTTTTTGGTGTTTGCAAGCATTTTTTTCAAAAATTCGCCAAAAATAATAAATTAACCCCATTCCAAAAGTGTTCCATAGCTTTTTTGTAGAGAAAGGTTCAAAGAATTTATAAATGCTAGTGAAAAAAATGATAGATGTAAAGTTTACAAAGTTATTAGCTCAAGAAACAAACAATGTTCAGTTACGAAAGGTAAAAGTTCAACTTTAGGTCTACATAAAGAGTAGTAAAGAGTTTTTGTAATTTTTTTCTTCGTAATTTAGTTCTAAATAGAACTGTATACAATTATGTATCAATTTCAAATTTCTTATTTTGAAAACGCCAGTTTTTATGTTCCTACTACAAGACTGCTATCAAAACTATGCCAAGTTTGAAACGTAATTTGGGAATATAACTTTGCCCAAAAATTAAATATTTTATAACAAAGTGTAGAGAATAAATCAAATAATTGAACTGTATACTTGTAAATTATCTTTTCATAAAAGTGTTTGACTTAGAATTATTTGAATAACAAAAGTGAGGAGAAATATAGAACCATTCCACTCATGCTTGGTATACAATGGTCTAATATGAAGCTGCAAGGACAATAACAGTTAATTTGAAATTACAGCCTTGGTTTGAGAACGTCAAAACACTCTCATTCACACGCTCATATTCAACAAACCTTTCGAGCAAAACATATTTGGTTCACCGGAAATGTTAGCTTAAAGCATTCGCTACATATACATATCAAAATATGTCTAAAAATATACTTCTATCATACAGATATCACGTGTAATTAGTAAGGCTGTTTATTGGTTGGAAAACTGACCAATTGCAAGGGTCTACAAAACGCCCCTCAACTTTAGAACTATTTGTCCGATTTTTGATTGGATGGCAGTTTCAAATAGAGGAAAGTGTGATGCATCCATCAGTATATAGATATAACTCAGACAAAATACTGGGCGGGCTGTAGGGAGGGACATAGAAACTGGAAATTAAAGGCCGTTTTGGCATATTTCATTCGCGTGTCATTTGCTTTTAGAAAACTCAAAACTAAAACGATGATTACTTATGTAAATATACGTTTTAGAAATAAATTTTAAATACAAAAATTAAGGTATGAAATATTATCTTTCCGGAAATAGAACGAGTAGCGGGACATCGAAGAATGCCAATTATTTTTGATCGAATGGTGGTGGAGGGCTGTTCATTTACGTGGAAGGACGACCAGCTGATAGCGGAAGAAGATGGACTTAAGAAACTGAAACAGCTCTTTCGTATAGATTTCAGTGCATTCGTCAAGAAGATATCTGATGGTAGACGGAATAGTGTCAGTAGAGGCATGGTGGGAATCCAAGCGCAGGAAGATTCGGTGGAGACAGCTACGAAATGAGGACGTTGGACCAAGTCTCAGCGATGCGTAAGAGTTCAGAGAGATGTTGGTGAATGTATAAATGTATTATCCTATAATGTAGCGGGACTTAAATCCAAAATTAATGATAAAGACTTTTTAAATTTTGTGGTTAATTTTGATATAATTATTCTGTTAGAAACATTTGTAGGTGAACAAGAAGTAGATTGTTTTAATAAGTATTTTTGTAATTTTGAACTGAAATGGGTTTCTGCAACCAGAACGTCTGCTTTTGGTAGAGTAATGGGGGGAATACTGATAGGAATTAATAAAAATTCTACTTTTAAGGCCGTAATTTCATTCTGTAGTTTTAATGATATCAATTTAATTAAAATCCGAGTAGAGGGAAATAATTGTATTTATGTATTCCCATTGTATTTGAATTGTAATGTTTGGGAGAGAAATTTTGAAATTTTGTATAATGTTATGTCCGAGAACTCTGACAAAAACTTTATTATTATTGGTGATTATAATGCACGGATTGCAGATAGACAGGTCATAGAAGATTTAGTAGCGGAAGATTGTGTCTCTGATAATATCTTCAGGTTAAGGGAATCTAAAGATAAAATTATTAATTATCGTGGGAAAAAAATAATTGATTGAAGACTTTGGGTTAACTGTGTTAAATGGGAGGACAGGTGGTGATAAAAATGGAGAATTTACTTTTGTTAATGCTAGAGGTAATTCCGTAATTGATTATGCGGCGGTTTCAACAAATTGTTTATTTTGTATTCAGGATTTTAAAGTAGGTGAACAAGTGGGATCTGATCATTTCCCAGTTACTTTGCAAGTTAAATGTGGTCAATTAAATAAACAACAAGTAATACTTCCTTTATTGCCAAAACTTAAATGGACTAGACATGACGAACAATTTTTTGCAGATAAAATAAACTCTGAACTAAAACAATTTAACAGGGGTGAGGGCACGCAAAACTTGATAGAACAAATAGTTATGGCTATTAGAGGCGCCGCGCATGTGAGAGTAAGCTTGGGTAATACAGAAACTAGAAAGATATTCTTCAAACAAAAATGGTTTGATAATGATTGTGCGAAACTACGGAATAGGGTTTTTAAGCTATTACATTTGTTTCGCCGAACTGATTCACAGTTTACAAAAAACGCTTACTTACAGGCAAATAAAGAATATAAAATAATGTGTGCCGGGAAACGTAATGATTACAATCTTTCAATTGAGGAGTCATTTAGACGTGTCACAGATAATAGGGGATTGTGGAAATTAATAAATTCGTTAAAAAATAAGCAATTCCGAGTAGGTGCGAACATTAATGTGAGTAACTGGATTGAATACTTTTCAAACTCGTTTAACCCTTGCTCTCGTGCAATGCAGGTCAGTTATGCGCAGCCGTATGTGCTGGATTCTTTTCTTGACGAAAAATTTAAAATTTCAGAAATTAAAATAGTGTTAGCGAAAGCTAAAAATAACAAAGCTCCTGGATTGGACGGTATACCATATGAGTTTATTAAGAACTTGCCAGACAATGTTTTGATAAGGATTCTGGACGCGTTCAACCATATATTTGAAACAGGTAATGTACCGGTTTCGTTTAAAAAAAGTATTATATTCCCTATGTATAAAAAAGGTGATGTAAATTTGGTAGAAAACTATCGTGGCATATCGTTTATGAACACCCTTACTAAGGTTTTTACCGGGATTATTTTGAATAGGCTTACAAACTGGGAACAAAAACATAAAATTCTTAATGAATATCAGGCCGGCTTTAGAAGAGGTTACTCAACCGTGGATAATATATTTAATCTTATAAGTATGATTAATTTACGATTAGCTAAAAAGAAAGGTAAACTTTATTGTTTTTTTGTAGACTTTTCGGCAGCGTTTGACACGGTAGATAGGCATGCATTGTTTTTTAAACTATCATGTTTAGGAGTCTCAACAAAGATATTAAGAGTGCTTCAAAATTTATACAAAGAAACTGTGGCTGGGGTATGGTGCGGAACTGGTGTGTCAGATTGTTTTGAAACGAAAATGGGAGTAAGGCAGGGATGTTTACTGAGTCCATTATTGTTTTCACTTTTCTTGAATGACCTACATGAGGCATTGGAGGGAGGATGTTGTGTTGATGGGGTTTGTATTCGGGTGCTGCTTTATGCGGACGATATAGCTATTATGTCCTCATCGCCAGAAGGTCTTCAGGCTATGGTAGATAAATTAAATATGTATTGCAACACATGGAATTTAAGAGTAAACTTAATAAAATCGAAAGTGATGGTTTTTAGAAACGGTGGGAAATTGGCAGCTAATGAAAGGTGGACTTTTGATGAAAAACAGATTGAAATAGTAAACAGTTATAAATATTTAGGGCTTGACTTAACTCCGAATTTGTCTTACGAGAACCATCATAAGTCTAAGTTAGCAATGGCCAAAGCTAGTATAAACTGTGTCTGGTCTAAATTTATTGGGTGTAAACACGTTCCACTAACTGTAAAACTATCAAGTTTCCAAGCAGTTCAAAGAGCAACAGTAAGTTATGCAGCTCAAGTTTGGGGTTATAGGGAATTTAATAGTGTTGAAAAAGCATTTAGGTTTTTCATAAAAAAGTTACTAGGGCTGCCTCTAAACACACCAAATTATGCAATTTATCTGGAGACGGGGATAGATAAGCTGTATTTGTATACTTTGAAGCTTCATTTTAAGTATTTGTTTGGAGTGTTGGCTATGCCGGAAGACAGGTTGCCAAAAATTTTGGCAAAAAAAATAGTTAATTCTAACATTTCATGGTATAAAGAATGGAAGACTTTAGGGGCCAAATATGAAGTGGGGATCGACAAGAATTTAGAAGTCTGGGACAAAATTAACTGTAGTTCTAAAAATACTCAATTAAAATATTTACTGAAAAAAATAAGTTTGGAACAGGGGGAACAGCTTTTACTAGCAGCAAAAAATGGGAAATTTCATAAAATTTACTCCAGTTTAGATTTTAATCTAGGGCAACAACACTATTTTAACTGTAGTAAAAATGAATATAAGTTGCAGGAAATAAAATGGGCATTTAAGTGTAGAGCCGAGTTAATTCATTTAAATTTTAAACCGTGGGTTGAAGGGAAAAATTATCTTTGTTCTTTATGTAATATGGGAGTAAACGAAGATGTTTACCATTTTGTGGCAGAATGCCCGGTATTGGTGCAACATAGAAAATCGTATCTGGGTAAAGAAAGATTGTCGATGTCAGAGTTCAAGGACTTTATGAATGGTAAGGATTGGGTAGTATTATGTAAATATCTTGAACAAGCATGGCATTATAGATGGGCATTGATAAAAGAATTTAACTTTTAATAATACTTTTAGGTTACGATCGCTGAGCTTTATTGTAATTGGGAATTTAATTTATGTACTCATTTCTAATCAAACTTGTATTTATGTGTGTATTGATGTCAACCTAGCAGACGGCTGAAGCCATGCTAGACTATATGTTAGAAAAGAAACGTTATAATTCTGTAAAATAAATCAATAAAGCATATGTTATTATTATTATTATTATTATTATCTTTCCGATGGTTTTTGAGATTGGAAGATTTTTAGTGGGTCAAATATTCTATTCAATCACTCGTTATAAATGTGTTGTCGTAGCCGGGAGTGTTGGCACGAAACGTGCGATCTGCCGGTTCTAGGGTTAAATACGTTCTTAAAATTAATAAGTGCCAAATTTCAGATCTCTAGCTTTAAGAAAATAATAATAGTTAATATTAATTTATTGTTTTAGGGCTTGTTGCTACATTCCCACCCCTTAGCAGAACGTGACAAAATGTAAAACTGGGTTATTTTTTATATGTATCTTGTAAGAAATAAATGTACAAAATATCAGCTCTCTAGCTTTAAGGAAAGTATAAAAATTAATATTTATTGTTTTAGGGGTTGTTACTACATTTTGATCCCTTAGCAGAACGTGCAAAATGTAAAACATTTTTACTTTTATATGTGTTTTGATGTATATAAATGCAAATAAATAACAAACAACATTTATTGTTTATTGTTTAGGGGTTGTTTCAACCCTTAAAGGCAAAATATCATTTATTATTGCACCTCTAGAGCCTATGAGAAATATGTGCACCAATTTTACGTTCCTAGGTGGTATGGTTTTTGAGATACATAACAAACAATCTTTTTGTTTTAGGGGTTGTTTCAGTCCTTAAAGGATAAATATTTTAAAATCCTTTCTTAGTGCGCCTTTAGGGCCTATGAGTAATATGTATACCAAATTGCACGTTCCCCTAGGTTGTATGGTTCTTGAGGTACTGTGATCAGTGAGTCAGTGAGTTAGTGAGTGGGTTTTTGATTTTATATATACATATATAGATAACACTTACATTATTATATTATAACTAGCTGGCCCGACCCGGCTTTGCACGGATAGACAAATCAACCTGATACTAACAATTAGCCCAAGTGTTTTAGTTCATTGTAAAAAAAAATGTTCATTGTAGGCCTAACCTAAAATTATATTTAGTTTTTGATCCAAATTAGTTGTTGATCAAAATCAGCTGTTTTAAGCTTTTCATACGAACAGCTGTTTTTTGTGCCCATGATAAAATCAAAAGAAATCTTTCTTCTTCTTCCTTAAGATTGACCTTCCATAAGATTAACATTGAAACTTTGAGGGCCACTGGGGCGTAGCCCTTATCACTAAGGGGTATGAAAAATAGATGTTAGCCGATTCTCAGACCTACTCAATATACTCACAAAATTTTATGAGAATCGGTCAAGCCGTTTCGGAGGAGTACGGGAACGAACATTGTGACACGAGAATTTTATATATAAGATTATATTTTCATAACTGGCAGTTCAAGAACTATAATTTAAATTACATAAAGAGGGCTTGGTTTGAAAAAAAAATCCTTGAACATTATTGTTTGCTGTAACTGTTCATACATAGACAATTTTAATTAAAATTTGTATGGAACTTTTAAAAAATTGGAGAGCGAATTTTACATTTTAAGAAATACAAAGTAATTCTTGTCAGCATGATGTCAGGTAAGGTTACGAATCAGGTAGCAGAAATAAACTATTAAGTGATTGGAAAATATAAACAGGAATCCGGAGAAAATAATTAAATAGTTAATTAAACAGAAAATAAATCTAAATTAGTAAGGGAAATGGGCAAGATGGTAACACTCATCTCCCGGAAGAGGGAATGAAAGGAAGACTACAGGCATTTGGACATTCTCGATTTGGACATTATGTTTAAAAATATAGTACCTTATTATTAATCAGCAGAGTCACTCTCTTTGGATACGACAAATGTAAGTCTTTCTGGACAGGTCGCTGTAAGGGAGTAAACTTAATTATAGCCACCAGTACTTTTTAATCAGCGTAAGCTCTTTTAGTATAATTAATGTGAAGTCAAAGTACATAATATATGCGCATATTTCAAATACCGGCAACACTTCTAGATTACTAATTGCAAGCTAAACGAAAATATTTAGGGAGCAGCTGAAACGTCTGAAATATCTTGGAAGAATTTACGGGAGGAATCCAGACGAAATATTCACCACGAACCATCCAGGAATGACTAAAGGAAACAACTAGGTGCCGTGTCTGTAATTAACTGGGGTAAGAAAGTCAACTAGGCATAATCCTACCGGAATATAGGAATCCAAGACATGCAGGAATCTCAAATCATGTTTAATTAAGTTATAATTTGGTATATAATTAAATTCATTTAAGGAAGTAGCAATATATCACTGAAAAAGGTTAAAAGAAATAAATAATAAGCATCAAAGACAAAAAATGAAATTGTTTATAAAACTATGAAATTAGGTAGAAAGTTTACTCGAATAAATTAAGGTATATTATTGGAAATTGTATCAAGATTTAGTTTATAAATTTAGTGTATAATGAAATTGGAGGAAAAGGTTTCTAGTGTTAAATGTGTTTTTTGATGTATCCTATACCTTTCCTTCTAAAAGTTTTCTGTGGTGGTATAAAAATGAAAAAAAGTTCTTCACAGGTCTCTTTTTTATGTTACAATAATGCATTAATACAGATTTGAACTTTTTCGTATACATTGTAAACAGTGTTTATATTATACGTAAAATTTGAACCGTAAGAATCCACGGTCGTTCAGCTAAAAGTTCTTATAACACACATGTGTGGTAAAAAATTTGCTTTAACTTTGAGACTGCGAAATTAATGAAGGGATTTTTCGAGCCTAGTGCTGCATCCTTGATGCATCGTGACGTCACAGCGCAGGTTGGCTAGGATAATTTTTCCCAGCTGAGTGACCTAGCACTTGTCTTCAATGGCCCTTTCCATTGGGACAAACAGATAGAGAGATAATTTCCCATTTTCTATCCAATGATGTTATAGATTGGATCATTTTCAAAGTAAGTTAAGGAAACATTTAGCTTTGAGCGTGTTTTCTTACTTAGAGCACTTTTACTCCTCATCCTTTGGTCAATCAGATGGAAGTTCCTTAACTTTGAGGACGGATCTAAAAGTGATACGTTTCATATTATTTGCACTCTTGGCAACACACCTGTTTGCTGAGGCCGTGGTAGACCGAAAAACTCGTATACCTATTGGGTTCAAGTATAGCGTGAGGCGGAATATAATAGAGACGTCAAAAATACTATAGAGCATCATAAGAGCAAGCGTGTCGGGGGTTTCCCTATCCCTTAATCGGGGGTCATATTCAGTTTTTAATTGTTTAAAGTTTTTTTTTAGCATTTCTAAGACATTCTAATACATAGTCCATTTTTGCTATCAGTCGAATCGTGGCCAATTGCCGCTGAGGGAGAGCCGAAAAGAAAAAAAGTCTCCATCACTTTAAAAAAATTAAATGATCTTTAACAAGCCGAATTATTGAAAATGATATTGTGTCCTAAGTGAATAATGGTTACAAACACACATTTACCGAGTTACATGCTATCTCCAAGCTCGCTTTTGCAATAAAGTCGAAAACGCGGCCTGAAGAGGCGGTAGAACTAGAACCTATATTTAAAAATTATCTGATGAAACATCCTTAGACCGATCATGATAGTGAATTTATCCAATGTTCATATAGGTTTTAAATTTAAAGTAATCCATTGCACAAGTTTTTTATTTTGTAACCAGCGAAATATAAGATTCATTTAAATTAAAACCTGGTTGGCCCAATATTTTGGGTCATACTTAGTGCCACGTATACATGTTTTAATTAAATTTAAATAATTTTTTTTTTGGTGTTTAACGTCCTACTGTTTTGCACTTAAGGCTAATGAAGACGGGACCTACAGTTTTACGTGGAATCCGAACCACAGCCAACGATGTCTGTTAAGAAAACATTTAGAAAATTATTCGGGGTCAATGGGAATTGAACCCGGAACCTTTCCATTGATAGTTGCCATGACGATTGATAAAGCATTGACGCTTTAACAACCACGGCCACCGTGGCTCTATTTAAATACAAATGTTATGTCCCATTGAATAGGTCTGGGGTTATAAGAAAAGAAGTAATTTATTTGGATTTCGTTTATTATTTATTAAAAGAATGTTTAATTTCCCGACTAACACCAACAATTATTCGATTCGATAGTATCAATTATTTTTTTAAGATATACGATTGTTATGTTAAGCTTCATGCTAGGTTTGAACTCAATCAGTCAAAGCGGATATCTGGAAAAAAAAGCTTTTTCGGGCCTATGATTACATAAACTCTTTTCTTATTTTGACCCATAGAACCATTCCCTGAAGTTTGATCCCGTAATTACTGGACACCCTGTATATTCCTAAAATATAAACTATGGTAAATACAAATAAAACATGATATAAGACAATCTAATTCTCACTCAAGTACATTAACTATTTTGTCGCTATGTATTATTTTGTATTTATTGTATATTAAATTAAGTTTCATAGTATATTATTATGTTTTCATATTTTCCTTGAAATCGGAGATTTGTTCTGGTTATGAAGCAATACAAAATTATTACAATCATACATAGAGTATTTTTTGTCCCTCCATCTGCTCACGTTTTTATATGAATTGTATTTTAGTTCCACTGGTCGTTCAAAGTTAGTTTAAAAAAACACTAGTTTGGCGGTACAAGTTGGTCAAAATTGGCCGATTTACATCAAATTTAGTATAAAAATAATCGAAATTTAAATACAAAACGTAATATGATAATGGTTTTTAATAATTTTGGACAATAATTTAACTGACTTGTTTGGTATTAGGCACCTAGTACTTGTTCTCGTTGAGTGCAACCAAGCGTCACTAATTAGGGTCGGATGGGCGGAAGACCCTAACCTTTTCTTACCTAAACTTTTGGTTCGGAGTTAGGTTGTCCGCAACTATAACTTCTTACTAATCAGATAGATAATCCTATTAACAAGATGAAGATAAAGATTTTGGTACCTATCAATATTACCCATTTTCACATCAACTCCGTGTCTACATTGTAACTCTTTTCACTTATGGCACCAGTAAATACAACTTTTACAATTTTTGACACTCTTTTCGTTTGTAAAGGCAAAGTGCATGTGCATTTTAAGTGCAAACAAATTGTCCTTTTCCAATAATGTTTCTAAAAATAGGACATAATTAATGGTGTTAGTCGGGAAATTAAACATTCTTTTAATAAATAATAAACGAAACCCACATAATATTAAAATCTGTAATAGTTTAATTAAAACAATCAATAGACTTGTTACTAATGCTGTAGGCCTAAACAATTAATTTTCTAAAGACTTATTATCTCTGTAAAAGACCTAATAAACCATAGTGTTTCAAATTAAAGAAATATTGTTTCATAAAAGAAATAGATTTCAAAAAGTTTTATAAATTACTGATGTCACTATTATAATTTAACACTGTTCTTAATATGAGTATTTATTTCTTTGGTTAAAGTGCCTTTATACGTTTGCAAGGTCATGCACTTTAAACCAACCTATCTTTATATCAAATTGTCTAATGCTACTGATTAAAATAATTAATTATAAAAATCAGGATCACTAAACTGCTAAAGTTTAATTGAACACATTGTTTCAATCGAATTATCTGTGTGAGCTAGTTTGTATTGTAAATTTAAAATAAATTCATAGAATACTGTTATATTTTTCTTAAAATTGGTAATTTTGATTTAAAATGACTGCACTATACCTACAAACAAAAAATAACTAATGTCTTATCAAAATCTTGTATAGACGAAGGATCATTTGACGACAATGGATCAGTTGTAGGAAATTCTATACGGTAATTATTAGGAACTTATCCAATTTGTAGTGTAGACATTGTATTGACATCATTTGATTCCAAATTTAGCCATAAAGTTAAACAAACTCTTTATTTAATTTTATAAAAACACATTTTAAACAAAATAAAATTTTCTTTAAGTTTAAAACATTGCAATTTAAAATATTTTCAATGTATAAAGGGAAAGTAGAATAGACCAGAATTATAAATTAATTTTCTCTAAACCTGTTCAACGTTTCTTGTAGCAGAACATAAGTTAATACGGCAAACGTTCACATTTAGGCGCTATATGTAATCTACTATATTTACACTGAAAATGTGTCTTAAACCAAATCGATAATTAGCTTTGATTGTAATGGATCAAATAAGATGTTCCTTGCTAAAATAAATATTCAGCTTCAGTTGTGAGATAAACATACTTATAAATGAATAATAACTGTTTTTGTTGTTCTGCCTTATGGACTGGTTATAATATACTTATAATTAAATAAATACCTTATTTATATATAACTGCTCGCAG
>JAGFPH010003059.1:86657-98500 GCA_018207615.1 Philaenus spumarius
ATCAATTATCGTTTGTAAATACAACTAAAATTGGTTTTATTTATTGATACATTTATTGGACCATTAAGTTTAGCAATTAACAATTTATTTGCTGTTTTTTTAACGTAGATTATGATATTATTAACTGTACTATTCATACACATATTGTATTGGAAAAGCAAGCTTGCTTTTTCAAACCTCGATCTGTAAACAATAAGATCGAATGTCTCATCTTTTTCAACATTGTTGACACGTTTTGAATAATGCGCTTGTCTTTTATTATTTATTTGAAAAATCCATTTGTTATGAACTGGGCGTTGAAGATAGAAGACATGAAATATATGTTCGTAATATTTCATGATGATCGTAACTAGATAGCTTGTCACTTTCGATGGCTTGATCGTTAAAGTACAACTCAGTTTATTTATAAAAGTTACCACCAGATTCAAACTTGGTTAGGTTTTAAACTTCCACCAGAAGAGTAGGGTTGGCAATATACATAAAATAAAAAACTTATACCTTAGCTCATGAAGGTTCCTCCTGCTCCAAAGTGAACTTCCCCTACTAATATCTTGCAATTGTAAAACATTGAATGTTACAAAATGTAGCTGTCGTAAAGCTGGGTTCGATTGCACATCTACGTGAGGTCACTGTAGTGGAATGCATTTAACAATACTTTGGACCAAACCGACGAAATGTTAGAAAATTACACTTTATAAAAGACTAAAAAACAAAATAATATTAATCGTTTATAGTATCCGCTGTGCAGTAAATAGTCAGTTATCAAAAATATACTATTCCTGATTTACTGCAAGACTTAGGTAGTTAGCCGAGCAATTAAATATCGCTTAGGCAATGAAACTTTGTTCTTTGCATCCGTGATAAAAGTGAACTAAAAACTGAATTTTGGTAATCAAAACTTAAAGTGAAAGTTAATATAATGTACCTTCTTTCCAACTGAAATACAATTCACGAATATGAGTACATATATGCAGCGGTGCATCTCAGCGGCCATCAACGGCTGATCTACTAGGACCAGCTGCACGGTGTCCACTACTGCTTCATCGCTCTCTATGAAGCCATCGTTCTAACGGTAAGGTTTATTAGACCCAGCATTTGAAAGCCAATTAAATCTAAAAGTATTGTTGAAACTATTTCTTCCCATGACGGAAGGGTAAAAAGTTATAATTTGTTGAAGTAACTTTTTGTTTATTGCAGTGTCAGTTTTCTGTATATTATGTTTAAGTATTACGGCAAAACTAAGCTATCTACATAAAAAGTGTATGTAAAATAATTTGTTTATAATATTGTTAGCACTAAAATAAAATAAAGAACACTCCGGTAACATAATTAGTTTTCGAGATGTAAGCATTAAACTAGAGTACTGCTCTTGCAAGTTTGCTGAGGGGTGGGGGTCGGGTCTTTCCCTTAATTAGTTGCGACACGAAACCTTTATTGCCATAAATGACAACCTACAATGTTGAAATTGACATATTATTTAAATTAACGTTATTAATGTTTCTCTGTTTTGGGGAAAAGGTTTTAGTATGGACTTTATTATTAAATCAGATGTCAACAGAAGTTATATAAAAAATATGTCAAATTGAATTATAATACACACACTAAACTATACAGACTAATTTTAATAGCGCTTTAGTTACTTCAAAAAACAAGATTCATATATCTAAGTTAACGAGGTACAATAAGGGTATTTACTTTCTTATGTGTCCGTTACGCGGCTTCCTCTTTTTCCTTTTACGACGCGTTTTGGAGATTTACTCCACCATCATCACACTTATGACTTCGTCAAACATTTAATAAAACACACAAACACATAAACTGATAACATTACTTTAAAGAGTGGGAGGCATCCCATTCGGTGGTCCAAGGACTACTGCCGTCTTGTGGTATGTATACTCTTGTGGGTGGTTTACTAGACAACCCGTTATCTTGTATATTGATAGCTGTGTCATGATCGTTCATAACTTGGGTTTGGTTTTTTACTAAGAAGTTTTTGAATGTCATTATTAATTCGAAATTCTGTGTATCATTCGTTTTTTTTTAAATTATATTCGGTAGTATGATGCCGTATCACAAGCTACATATGTAGTTTCCCTCAGATTTTAAAAATTTAATGTTTTTATTTAATAAGACATTTATCATAAACTATTTATTCAAGATTCCCGATCAAGATTATTCCCTAATAATCTTGTGTATTTTTCTTGTAAATGTATTAATAAGCAAACATTATTTCTGTAGACAAAAATTTATACATACTAATTAAACATCTTCTTTTCGATAACCATGATTTTTTTTCTTAAAAGATACTACTCTGGTGTTAAACATTTATTGATGTGAACAGTTCAATTCTCTATACATCTTTTCACTTATAGGTGACCAGCATTGAAACTATTTATTTATGTAAGATTACTAACATTATATCAAAGTCTCAAGATGCGATATAACCTAACCTAACCAAACTTATGACATTTGGCAGAAATTAGTTTGTGTTTTTAAAATGTTTAAAAAATCACAAATATCTAACATGGGTATTTTGATGATGCCACTAGCCATTTGTGTATTAGTGGATTTGGTTGTTTGCTAAAAAACAATATTTATATCTAAATAAATAAAATGTCATATGAGGGTAGCGGGTAAGATTATTCCGTACATTACATTAGATGATATACATTATAATAGTGGCGTGTGGTGTTTGTTTATGAAAACTATTCAAATTAAATTAGAACAATCGTAGTAAACATGTAAAGAAACATTTACTTTGGACAAAATGAAAATAAACGGTATCAGTTAACTGACACAAACTTTCTCCCAACTTACTGTAGACAAAATAATATTGTTTTTAATCATTTTATTTACTACTTTTTAGAACAAAACAAAAAAATAATATTCTACCTACGTCAATCGTATAAAAAAGTTATTGTCCCAGGCGGGATTCGATCGCGCGACCTTTGAATTACTGGCGGTCCTCGCTACCGTTGTGCTACCCCGTGCGGCCGTCGCCGTGATGCTAGATTGACAACATAAACTTGTTTATTTTTTAACATTTCCCCATAATTATGAAACGCCGAAGTTTTGATAAAAGCGGGTGGTGTCATTTTGTTTGGCATCTTAAGCACTATAAATACTGAAAATTTGATCAAAATCGTTAGAGCCGTTTTTGAGAAATTTGCATTTTTGTCGTTTTTTATGGGTTTTTAGGGGTAAATTACCCTTAAAAATTAAAAATTCCAAAAAATGAAAAAAACGCCTGGAGATATTAGGGTTTAGTACCTACATACCAAATTTCATGAAAATCGGACCAATAGTGTCCCCTCTGGTCGTGTATACATACTGACACACTGACAGACTGACACCACGTTAAAAACACTTTTTTGCGTTCAGGGAGCACCAAAACAAAAAAATTCCACTAAAAATATTTTTGGGTTCAGGGAGCACCAACACAGATAATTGCACTAAACAATTTTTTGGGGTTCTGGGAGCACCAAAACAGATAATTCAACTGAAAATTCAAATTCGAACAATTTTACGAAAACAATACTTTCTCCATATACTACGTATAGGGTGGAGAAAGTAAAAATATGATAAAAAAGATTTAAATTATACTCTTAAAAACATTGAGTTACACGAAAACATTCATATGGATGAAGTTGTTCTCAGACTATTATATATATATTTTAATTCAACGGAAGGGAAAAACGATATCTTGAAATTTAATGCTTTGGGAAAAGGATATTATTATGATCTCCCTTGCTCTTATATACGCAGTTTCTATGTAGGGAATTCCGGAACGAAGCAATATCTTATAAAATGAAAGTAAAAGCTTTTGTTAATAATGATACATTTTAGATTCTGTGCTTCCAGTGAAACATATAATATATACTTATTACGTTTATTTTGTAAGGATATTTCTTACAAAAGTATTAAAATGAAAAGGGTAATTACAAATAAATAAATATTAATACTAGTAACAATGGTCATTAAATTTTTTTTTTTATATATATTTTGTTTTATATACGTATTACTAATACAAAAATGTATTTACTTTTGGTAAGGTTCGTTTAACGTTAAGTACTGTACAATAACTCCTTTTGTCATCCCTTTAAACCTAGCATGTAAAGAATGAAAAATTAACATAAAATTCCAAACAACATTTATATGCATTGTTGTGGTAACATAAATTTGATTCAATAAATAATAACAGTTTATCCCTAAATCCTCGCTTTTATAGTAATAATTTAGGGTTTATCAACAACCAAATTGCTTGTCCAAAAACTTCGTATTAATTAAAAGTAGTACTCATTTTTTTTTTATTTTTTTTTTTTTTTTTTTTTGTTTTAAAGGCGAAAAATATATTATTTTCATGTATTATTAATTAGCACATGTAGTACTCATTCTTATTGTATCTGCTAAAAAGCTAAAAGATTGTTTAAACTAAAGCAAGATTTGATGTTAAGGACTCTTTGGGGTTGTTTGAATTATTTGTGAATGTGATTTACTGTATTTTGATTTAATCTATTCTACATAGTTATCAATACTGTGAATCATTATTTTTACTAGTCAATATTGTTAATTTGCAGGTTTTTTTAGTTCAAATTTATATAATTTGACAATTTACTAGTAGTTCTGTGAACAGTAGACCTCGCTCGTTGAAATAACAAATGTGGTTTTGAGCTTAGGTTAAAAATAGTGTGCCAGTAAGGAAGTAAGCACAAGGTTTAGCCAGTGAAACATTATTTTGCAATTCTCGCAATTCCGGGATTTCTAGTTCTCGTTTTTTTTCTTTTCTTGAGCTTTAACTGCTAAAGATTTTCTTTTAGAGGCATTGTTTTATTTAGGTTAATAATGCGTAAGATAGCTAAAAATATCGCGTTATAGAGGGAGAACATAGAATTAAATATTTACATACTTAAATAACTTAAACTTAACAAAGTAGTTACAGTTCCATAACTTCCATATATATCATATTTCAATATTAGAAATAATGAAAACAAATTATGTTAAAACGTCATGATAATGATTTCAACTTTATTCCAAACTCATGTACCAACATTATCTACGGTGTCCAACGGTCATTTTTTGTATGTCCTATATCGCCGAGGGGTTTCATTTGTTTCATCTCATTTTGTAATTCAAGTGAAGCTAAGACAAATACTTTTATGAAATTTACAATGATAATTTACTATTATACAGTTTCATTATTTGATTTATCCTCTACACTTTCTTATTATTATATGCCATTTTTGGGCAAAGGATATATTCCTAAATTACTATTCAAAACAGGCCTAGTTTTGTTAGCAGTCTTGTAGTAGGAACAAAAAAACTGGTGTTTTCAAAATAAGAAATTTGAAATTGATAAATATTTTTATATAATTCTATTTAGAACTAAATTACGAAACGTTTTTACATTTATGAAACAAATTACAATAATTTTTACTACTTTTTATGTAGGCCTAAAGTTGAACTTTTCCTTTCGTTACTGAACATGCTAATAACGAATAAATGTTTCTTGAGCTAATAATTTTGTTAATTTTACTTCAATCATTTTTTTAGTGGCACATATGAATTCTTTGAACCTTTATCTACAAAAAAGCTAAGGTACACTTTTGAATTGGTTTAGAATAACCGTATAAATCATGGATGAAATACAAAAACTTGGACGATTTTTAACAAATTTAAAGTTTACGGCCATTTTATGAGCTTACCGTTAGAGATACGGAAAAAAATCAAGAATACAATTTGGTTGAAAATCAAATTTGTCACCGACAAAATGTCATTAGTTTTTAAATTTGACTTACGGTTAAGCCACAAACTGGCTTTAAAAAAGGTGCGGCCGCCATTTTATTTTATTTAAGGGGTTAAAAATGAAAATGGAAAAAACCTTATACATACATGGCTCGGCCTAGGAATAAGGAACATTCATGCAAAAAATCATCAAAATCGGTCAAGGCGTTTGGCCGTAATCGTGAGACAAACAGACACACAGACGAAATGCCAAACGGTCGAGTTAAAACGGAGACCTCGCTTCGCTCGGTCAATTAACAAAACTTATAGGCCTACTTTGTTAAAGGAAGTAATTTACAAAACATTCCAATAAAGGAAGCTTTCTAGTTTATTATCCGTAACCTATAGTATATGTATGATAATGTTTTTTTCCGAAACAGTCTAAAAATATATTCCAGAACAGAGGATTTGTACAGAAGCGTTTAATGTTTATATTACCAGCAGTCACCTTCTAACCCTGCTTTTAAAGTCTAGTATGTTCTACGTGGAATTCTATACTATTTGCATAACAACCTTTATTCAGCAAAATGAAAGGACAACATTTTTATATTCACATCTACTATTTTATACAACATTCATTTTGTTAAACATTTAGTAAACATATTGTGCTTTCAACTCAACAATAAAACACAAAGATAAAACTTTAGTATTTGGAAAGCCCATAGTTTCTATTCAGGTAAACAATTTAGTATTAAAAAAACTCTCGAAAATTATGACTGATGTGTTGCTTATAATAATACAGCCATTTAAGAATCGAAATATTAATCGGCATATTAATAATAATTTAACCATGACAGGTAATAAACCATTGAAAGTGATTTGGATAAGGATTGTATTAACCAAATCTGGTTTATTAGTTGGCCCCTATGCACCGAATGCAGTCTTGACAGTACTTGTTATTTGGTAAATTAGTGTGTTAATTAATTACAACCTATTTTAGAATTCACATAATTAACTATTCATTTTAATAATTATCTTATCAAATATTTGTTTGATAAGACATAATTGACTTTTACGCTTTTCACTGGTTTGGTTAGTTATATACATATAAAACTATATTTTACTGAAACTATATAAATAAAATTAGATGAAATACTGCACTGTAAAAAATAAGTAACCGCAAAAAATTAAAACTTTAATCTAAAACAAGGCACAAGGCTTTTGCATCTTTCCAACCGTCGTCTTATATCCGCTCTATTACGCGTAATTTTTATCTCATAATAATAAAATCGTGTATACAAGCCTTTATTTAACGTTAGCCACGAATAAAGAACAAGACAAAACCTTAAACTTAGATTGTGAGCGTGGCAATAGTATTTTAACCACCATAAATGTGCAACAAAATTTAGAGTGATTTTCAATGTTAGCCTCTTGTATTTTTTCTTCTAGCAAGTACACATTTTGTCTTGTAAAAATTGCAAACGATCAGTGTAATTCATTGATAAAGTTCAAATAATGATCAGAAAAATATTCTGAATTTGTCATTTTAAAGGTTAGGACACCGAATGTAGATATCTCTTAGTTTTTTAAACTTGTTTTTAACTAAATTTGTTCTTAGACTTAAATCAAAATGAAAGTTTGCGATTTGTTTCCTTATTCAATGATGTAAATATAAAAAATGTAAAAAGATCACCAGATTCGAAATTTAATTACGGTAATTGTTTACTATTACTTTGTCAGAAACAAAAATCATGAATAAACATTGTAAACAAAATATAACTTGGGATATTAGTTATTGTCTATGTATAACAGAAGTTCAACCATACAAAAAAAAAAAAAAAAAAAAAAACGATTTAGTCACAGTATGTTTCCAATTTGTAGACATATGCAAGTTAGTATATTACTCATAGCATATGTAACTTCAGTTAACAATAAACTGCTTTAACGTAAGAATACAGTTGTCGCACAGATATGGATTTTAATTTCTACACGACGCCATAACAACTGATTACAACTGCCCGCCTCTGACCTGCACATTTAACAAACCTGCTCGTTGACCCCACTTAACTTACCTTATCTTGTTTACATTTCCGGCTTTTCAAACATGTTTATTTGTTGATTGCAGTCCATTAGGGATAACCCAATTAACTCAATACGGGATGGTTTGGTTGAAACATACTGGGACTAGAAACTATAAGTTAGAAATTCAAGCTATTTTTAATTTTTTTTATTTTGTAAGGGTGCATTTCTTTTTCTGGGCCTTGTACCATGTTAATTATTGTTAGAATTCATAAATAAAGAAACATATCTCAATATGGGAAGATTTGCTTCTTAAACAATTATTTTAATCACCTTTCAAATAAAAGTAATTTCAATAGTTTCGGATAATTTATGACGAAAAAATTCTACGTTATTGTGGAAGCATGAACGCGCCTAGCCTACTCGAGTGTATAGCCTGCACACTGGTAGTTATCACATCAAATTATTGCTAGCGCAGGAATACTACAAAAATAATATATCCGTCAATGTTCAATGTCTAAGAGAAAGCAGTGTTTAACACATACTACACTGTCACGCATACACATTTTAGTAAGTTTACAGTCAGAGTAACATCTGTAACTCTCTATTTCCGCCTTTATGAAGCTGCCCTATATTTGCTAGCGGAAGAATAAAAAACTAGAAAACTCAATGTTAGTAGTGTACAGCTCTGCCACTTGGAGAGCTACAGTCAACTTAGATTTTCACTTCTGCCGAGCCATAAATCTAATTATCCTGTGTTGAACTGTAGTTTATGTTTTATCAAAATTTAAAATTTGTGTTTTATGAAATGCCACGACATTTGAATTGGAATTTATTATTTGGTCGTAGAAAATAGACTGTTGTAAAAAGATCTCCAAAAAAGAACACTGACGTGTAAATAACTTTATTATTTTATTATTATTAATTGAACGTATTTTTATCTCGTTTGTGATAAGTACTTTTAACGTTTTTATTTCAACAAAATTTGACTTTTATTGCATTACTTTTGACTTGAGTTTCGTAGGTAACAGATAACTGATTGTTTTATATGATTTTCAGCATTCTTAATTTATGTCTTTATTGCTTCCTAATCTCTAAGTTTGACGGAAATTTATGTTTTTTATTCACTTAATATGGACTTAGAATTTTGACAACAATTTTGTTATTTTGCCTGCACTTGTTTTTTTGTCAGTCACTCAAAATATTAATTATTTATTAAAAACCTGAATTGTATTCTATATTAACTACTATTAAACTAGATCTATCATTTATATTAAATGCTTGACGGTGGGCGGTGTGAGACAGTTCCGAAACATTTAACACAACCCCTCCAAAAGTTGAAAATGTAAATTCACTGACAATACCGTATTGCTTTTGAAGTAAACTGCACTGTAAGAACTCTGTGTAATTAAATTGCACTGTATATTTAATGAGGTACTAAATTAACAACCAATGAGGTACCATTTACAACAACTCTATATTTATTAGAATATAAATAAAACTTATTTTCCTATACATTTAAAATAAAAAGTAACAACAATAGTTGATGTATTGCAAGACATTGAGATTGCTTAGTGGCTAAAATTAATTAAATAAATAATAAAAATACCTAATAAAAGAACACCTACCTAGACCCACGCTATTTGAACAGAGATCCAGTTTTGCCAAACACCTCATTGATTTTGACCACAAATACATCAATGTTCATAATAGCCTGAAAATTCTTCATACATGCAGAAAGGGCCGTTTGCTGTCATCCCTAGAGGAATTTGAAATATATAGTGCATCAAAATATGATCCAGTAAATATGTTAAATGATAAACTGCATTATTCATCTAATGAATTATTTAACACCTGAGATAAAATTGTTGACCCAATACCATCATGATTGGACATCCTTATTTCATAAAATATATAAGATGAAATGACATGTGTAGAGGAGTCCTCATGTGATGTGTAAAGTTGTTTTTTCAGTGTATATATTTAAATTTGTTCAAGTGTTTGTGTTTTTTAATGTTTTGTGTTAATTGTGTATAGTTTATTACGACGTGTTCCACAACATTGGAATGAATCATTTTTGAGGTTGATCTGATGATGGTGGCATGAACCACCGAAACCGGTAATCCAGAAAGGATATATTTTAGAGTGCTCGACGGATAAAAATAAGGTAATTAATTACCCATTGTTATAATAATTGCATTCTTGGAAGCTAATAACATCATGTTTAAATAAATAATATTATTTACGAGCTTACACTTACTTATCAAAAAACATGATACAAAATTTAATAAATAATTATCTTATTTACCGAGCGTAAACGAAGTAATGTTTCAGACCGTTTGGCATTTCATCTGTCAGCCTGTTACGCGATTATGACCAAACGCGTTGTTCTTCAAATTTGGACCAAATGATCCTGGAAGTCAGGAGAAACTACGTACGAGTAGGGATTTTTGTATAATACAATAATTTTAATATTTATTATACACTTTGTAAATGAGTCACAACGTATACAATTCAAATTGTTCAATGTTCACCGTGTCAACAATAAACGAATGGATTCTTGGTTCGATCCCACATGAATCAACAGACTTATTTTACTTTTAAAACTTTTAGATTGTTTTAAATATTAATATGTATTACAACCAAATTTGTGTACATTTTTCTTTCTGTGCCTCTACAAATAATTTAAAAACAACTTTTAAAGTAATAAGTTGAAACTAAAAGTTCCACAAATTTTAATAAAGCATAAACAATTCGTTCAACATAACTTTTAATATTGTAAACCTGTAAAAAGTTATTAATCGAAATAAAAAATAAATTTAAAGCTGATACTATAAACGAAATAAATAAATATAATATGTATAAAATATGTTATTTTACAAAACTTTATACAAATTATGTATAGGCTAAAGTAGAAAAGTCTTAATATAGCACGTGAACGCTTATAGTACGTTCAGCAAGTGTTTGCAGTAAATCGCTGTATTCTGTGGTCATTTTGGAGCATTACATTTTGACTTTGAATGCTTTTTTTTAGTTAAATTTTAAATTTATACACATGTGACTTAATAAAACATGTTTTAATTGCCCATGTCTTTCCCTGTCATCCGTCATTGGTAGCGATTTACTGCAAACACTCGCTGAACGTACTATATGATTATTATATTACCAATTTTATATAGACCGTTTGGCATTTTGTCCTTCTAAAATTTGTTTATTTCTCAGCCACGGCCAAGCGTTGTTCGATTATATTCAACAGTTACATTAATATTCATTGAAGGCATTTAAAACGACGTGTGCAGGAATGGTTATTTCTTGAGCCTTATCTTTACACAGTAATAAGGATGGTTTAGGAGAAAATCAGAAATAAAAAACGTATCAATTGTATAATACGTTCTGTGATTATTTGTGAATTTCATTTCTCATCTCTATCTCAGTTTTGTTGAATGCTGCTTTTTTTGACATTTAGATTTGCAATTATATAAAAGACACATTCGCACTTTGTGTTGTGATTGGAATAAACCGATGCAAAATAATTATATCTAATTGATTTGACAGTTCTTGTACATTATTGGATTGAATCTAGGAAATTGTACCTTTGTATATCATAGTTTAATATCTCCATAATATTAAATCTATACATAATTAATTTGCTAGGGGTTATTTTGTGAGTAGAACCCTCCTAGAGTTTTTAACCGATTTTGATGTTTTTGGTGTAATTTTACAGAGCTCACTCTGAAGTTGTGCTTCCCTTAAAATGAGCTAAATGTATGTTAAGGGCTTCGCCCCAGTGGCCCTCAAAGTTGCCATGTTAATCTTATGGAAGGTCAATCTTAAGGAAGAAGAAGAAAGATTTCTTTTGATTTTATCAGGGGCACAAAAAACAGCTGTTCGTATGAAAAGCTTAAAACAGCTGATTTTGATCAACAACTGATTTTGATCAACAACTGATTTTGATCAAAAACTGAATATAATTTTAGGTTAGGTAAATCAAGCAATAGCGAAGCATTGCCCGGTCCACTAGTTAATATTATTCCATCTGTTTTGAGAATCATTAGACCAAACCTTTTTCATAAAAATCTGCAACAAAGAGCAGATTTTCGATT
>JAGFPH010003059.1:98600-131498 GCA_018207615.1 Philaenus spumarius
TGTGTCAGTTTACCCTTTGATGTTATTAAGGTAATAACTGCCCAGCGTGTTTTGCGTCGACTTAGTAAAAATTATGGAAGTCGTGACTGGATTACTCGACCCAAAATGGCCGTTACCCACACTCGCAGAGGAATTGAATTAATATCAACCTAAACCAACCGATTGCCTTTACACCAAACCTGGTAATCCGATTCCGCCAGCTTTTAATGAGCCCCTAATTATTTATATATAACTCTAACTAATTAACTCTAAGTTTAAACTAATTACACTAGTCACTGAACACGAAACGCTTTATAACCGAAACAACTTATCACTGTTAAATATTTAATTACGAGTGCGCGATTGATTAAATATGTCGTTAGGCGATAACCGATTAAAATATATAATTAAAGTTTGCTTATGGCATAATTTAGAAGGTTTTGAGTCAGTGTGGAAGGTTGCCGGCCGCAGACGATATGACCTGGCTCTCTGCGTAGTTTCTTGCTCGGCGTATCCCACTCGACTGAAGTACTCGTTCAAAGTCACGTCCAAGGTCGGGTTCTGCGCATGCGCGCAACCAGTTACCAATTACTGGTAACTCGTTGCAAGAAGGTGCGGCATTTTATTTTATTTAAGGGGTTAAAAATGAAAATGGAAAAAACCTTATACATACATGGCTCGGCCTAGGAATAAGGAACATTCATGCAAAAAATCATCAAAATCGGTCAAGGCGTTTGGCCGTAATCGTGAGACAAACAGACACACAGACGAAATGCCAAACGGTCGAGTTAAAAAGGAGACCTCGCTTCGCTCGGTCAATTAACAAAACTTATAGGCCTACTTTGTTAAAGGAAGTAATTTACAAAACATTCCAATGAAGGAAGCTTTCTAGTTTATTATCCGTAACCTATAGTATATGTATGATAATGTTTTTTTTCCGAAACAGTCTAAAAATATATTCCAGAACAGAGGACTTGTACAGAAGCGTTTAATGTTTATATTACCAGCAGTCTCCTTCTAACCCTGCTTTTAAAGTCTAAGTATGTTCTACGTGGAATTCTATATATATACTATTTGCATAACAACCTTTATCAACAAAATGAAAGGACAACATATTTATATTCATATCTACTATTTTATACAACATTCATTTTGTTAAACATTTAGTAAACATATTGTGCTTTCAACTCAACAATAAAACACAAAGATAAAACTTTAGTATTTGGAAAGCCCATAGTTTCTATTCAGGTAAACAATTTAGTATTAAAAAAACTCTCGAAAATTATGACTGATGTGTTGCTTATAATAATACAGCCATTTAAGAATCGAAATATTAATCGGCATATTAATAATAATTTAACCATGGCAGGTAATAAACCATTGAAAAAACCCTACAAAGTGATTTGGATAAAGATTGTATTAAAAAAATCTGGTTAATTAGTTGGCCCCTATGAACCGAATGCAGTCTTGACAGTACTCGTTATTTGGTAAATTAGTGTGTTAATTAATTACAACCTATTTTAGAATTCACATAATTAACTATTCATTTTAATAATTATCTTATTAAATATTTGTTTGATAAGACATAATTGACTTTTACGCTTTTTACTGGTTTGGTTATTTATATACATATAAAACTATATTTTACTGAAACTATATAAATAAAATTAGATGAAATACTGCACTGTAAAAAATAAGTAACCGCAAAGAATTAAAACTTTAATCTAAAACAAGGCACAAGGCTTTTGCATCTTTCCAAGCGTCGTCTTATAATCCGCTCTATTAAGCGTAATTTTTATCTCATAATATGGTGTATACAAACAAGCCTTTTACGTTAGCCACGAATAAAGAACAAGACAAAACCTTAAACTTAGATTGTGAGCGTGTCAATAGTATTTTAACCACCATAAATGTGCAACAAATTTAGAGTGATTTTCAATGTTAGCCTCTTGTATTTTTTCTCCTAGCAAGTACACATTTTGTCTTGTAAAAATTGCAAACGATCAGTGTAATTAATTGTTAAAGTTCAAATAATGATTAGAAAAATATTCTGAATTTGTCATTTTAAAGTTAGGACACCAAATGTAGATCCCTCTTAGTTTTTTAAATTTGTTTTTAACTAAATTTGTTCTTAGACTTAAATCAAAATAAAGTTTGCGATTTGTTTCCTTATTCAATAATGTAAATATCAAAAATGTAAAAAGATCACCAGATTCGAAATTTAATTACGGTAATTGTTTACTATTACTTTGTCAGAAACAAATCATCCCAATAATGAATAAACATTGTAAACAAAATATAACTTGGAATATTAGTTATTGTCTATAACTATGTTCAACAGAAGTTCTATTGAACAGAAGTTCAACCATACAAAAAAAAAAAAAAAAAAAAACGACTTAGTCACAGTATGTTTCCAATTTGTAAACATATGTAAGTTAGTATATTACTCATAGCATATGTAATTTCAGTTAACAATAAACTGCTTTAACGTAAGAATACAGTTGTCGCACAGATATGGATTTGAATTTCTACACGACGCCATAACAACTGATTACAACTGCCCGCCTCTGACCTTCACATTTAACAAACCTGCTCGTTGACCCCACTTAACTCACCTTATCTTGTTTACATTTCCGGCTTTTCAAACATGTTTATTTGTTGATTGCAGTCCATTAGGGATAACACAATTAACTCAATACGGTATGGTTTGCTTGAAACATACTGGGGCTAGAGACTATAAGTTAGAAATTCAAGCTATTTTTTAATTTTTTTTATTTTGTAGGGTGAATTTTTTTTCTGGGCCTTGTACCATGTTAAATATTGTTAGAATTCTTAAATAAGAAACATATCTCAATATGTGAAGATTTGCTTCTTAAACAATTATTACTTTAATCACCTTTCAAATAAAAGTAATTTCAATAATTTCGGATAATTTATGACGAAAAAAATTCTACGTTATTGTGGAAGCATGTACGCGCCGAGCCTACTCGAGTGTATAGCCTGCACACTGGTAGTTATCACATCAACTTATTGCTCGCGCAGGAATACTAGAAAAATAATATATCCGTCAATGTTCAATGTCTAAGAGAAAGCAGTGTTTTAAAACATACTACAATACATTGTCACGCATACACATTTTAGTAAGTTTACAGTCAGAGTAACATCTGTAATCCTCTATTTCCGCCTTTATGAAGCTGCCCTATATTTGCTAGCGGAAGAATAAAAAACTAGAAAACTCAATGATAATAGTGTACAGCTCTGCCACTTGGAGAGCTACAGTCAACTTAGATTTTCACTTCTGCCGAGCCATACATCTAATTATCCTGTGTTGAACTGTAGTTTATGTTTTGTCAAAATTTAAAATTTGTGTTTTATGAAATGCCACGACATTTGAATTGGAATTTATTATTTAGACGTAGAAAATAGACTGTTGTAAAAAGACCTACAAAAAAGACCACTGACGTGTAGATAACTGTATTATTGTATTATTATTAATTTAACGTGTTTTTATCTCGTTTGTGATGTAAGTACTTTTAACGGTTTTTTTTCAACAAAATTTGACTTTTATTGCATTACTTTTGACTTGAGTTTCGTAGGTAACAGATAAGTGATTGTTTTATATGATTTTCAGCATTCTTAATTTATATCTTTATTGCTTCCTAATCTCTAAGTTTGACGGAAATTTATGTTTTTTATTCACTTAATATGGACTTAGAATTTTGAAAAAAAATTTATTATTTTGCCTGCACTTGTTTTTTTGTCAGTCACTCAAAATATTAATTATTTATTAATAACCTGAATTTTATTCTATATTCCCTACTATTAAACTAGCTCTATCGTGACTATTTTGAAAGATCTCATATTGACAGTTATTAATAAATTTATATTAAATGCTTGACGGTGGGCGGTGTGAGACAGTCCCTTCCGAAACATTTAACACAACCCCTCCAAAAGTTGAAAAAGTAAACTGCACTATAAGAACTCTGTGTAATTAAATTGCACTGTATATTTAATGAGGTACTAAATTAACAATTAATGAGGTACCAATTACAACAACTCTAAATTTATTAGAATATAAATAAAACTTATTTTTCTATACATTTAAAATAAAAAGTAACAACAATTGTTGATGTATTGCAAGACATTGAGATTGCTAAGCGGCTAAAATTAATGAAATAAATGATAAAAATACCTAATAAAAGAACACCTACCTAGACCCATGCTATTTGAACAGAGATCCAGTTTTGCCAAACATCTCATTGAATTTGACCACAAATACGTCAATGTTCATAATAACCTGAAAATTCTTCATACATGCAGAAAGGGCCGTTTGCTGTCATCCCTAGAGGAATTTGAAATATGTCGTGCATCAAAATATGATCCAGTAAATATGTTAAATGATAAACTGCATTATTCATCCAATGAATTATTTAATACAGCCATCAACCTGAGATAAAATTGTTGACCCAATACCATCATGATTGGACATCCTTATTTCATATATAAGATTGCACAAGACCACAGTTGTACACATGCCCTCCATGTAATGACATGTGTAGAGGAGTCCTCATGTGATGTGTAAAGTTGTTTTTTCAGTGTATATATTTAAATTTGTTCAAGTGTTTGTGTTTTTTAATGTTTTGTGTTAATTGTGTGTAGTTTATTACGACGTGTTCCACAATAGTGGGATGAATCATTTTTGAGGTTGATCTGATGATGGTGGCATGAACCACCGAAACCGGTAATCCAGAAAGGATATATTTTAGAGTACTCGATGGATAAAAATAAGGTAATTAAATACCCATTATTATAATAATTGCATTCTTGGAAGCTAAATAACATCATGTTTAAATAAATAATATTATTTACGAGCTTACACTTACTTATCAAAAAACATGATACAAAATTTAATAAATAATTTTCTTATTTACCGAGCGTAAACGAAGTAATGTTTCAGACCGTTTGGCATTTCATCTGTCAGCCTGTTACGCGATTACGACCAAACGCGTTGTTCTTCAAATTTGGAACAAACACTCCTGGAAGTCAGGAGAAACTACGTACGTGTAGGGATTTTTGTATAATACAATAATTTTAATATTTATTATACACTTTGTAAATGAGTCACAACTTATATAATTTAAATTGTTCTATGTTCACCGTGACAACGATAAACGAATGAATTATTGGTTCGATCCCACATGAATCAACAGACTTGTTTTACTTTAAAAACTTTTAGATTGTTTTAAATATTAATATGTATTACAATCAAATTTGTGTATATTTTTCTTTCTGTGCCTCTACAAATAATTTAAAAACAACTTTTAAAGTAATAAGTTAAAACTAAAAGTTCCACAAATTTTAATAAAGCATAAACAATTCTTTCAACATAACTTTTAATATTGTAAACCTGTAAAAAGTTATTAATCGAAATAAAAAAATAAATTTAAAGCTGATACTATAAACGAAATAAATAAATATAATATGTATAAAATATGTTATTTTACAAAACTTTATACAAATTATGTATAGGCTAAAGTAGAAAAGTCTTAATATAGCACGTGATCGCTTATAGTACATTCAGCGAGTGTTTGCAGTAAATCGATGTATTCTGTGGTCATTTTGGAGCATTACATATTGACTTTTAATGCTTTTTTTTAGTTAAATTTTAAATTTATACACATGTGACTTAATAAAACATGTTTTAATTGTCCATGTCTTTCCCTGTCATCCGTCATAGGTGGTGATTTACTACAAACACTCGCTGAACGTACTATAGAGTTTTATATTACCAATGTTATATAGACCGTTTGGCATTTTGTCCATCAAAAATTTGTTTATTTCTCAGCCGAGGTCAAATGCGTTGTTCGATTATCTTCAACAGTTACATTAATATTCATTGAAGGCATTTAAAACGACGTGTGCAGGAATGTTTATTTCTTGACTCCTATCTTTACACAGTAACAAGGATGGTTTAGAAGAAAATCAGAAATAAAAAACGTATCAATCGTATAATAGGTTCTGTGATTATTTGTGAATTTCCTTTCTCATCTCTATCTGAGTTTTGTTGAATGCTGCTTTTTTTACATTTAGATTTGCAATTATATAAAAGACACATTCGCACTTTGTGTTGTGATTGGAATAAACCGATGCAAAATAATTATATCTAATTGATTTGACAGTTCTTGTACATTATTGGATTGAATCTAGGAAATTGTACCTTTGTATAGCATAGTTTAATATCTCCATAATATTAAATTAATATTATTCCATCTGTTTTGAGAATCATTAGACCAAAACCTTTTTCATAAAATCTGCAAAAAAGAGCAGATTTTCGATTTTTTTTTAGTTCTATTGTTAACAGCTACTAATACAATTTAGTTTTCAAAACAAGTAGTGTGAGCATACATTATTATAATGTATTCATGTATAAAAAAGTAAAGAGAAAAATTAGCAAGTAGTATCACAACAATAATGTTAATGCATAATGGAGCGTGCCTAACAATAGTGATATGTGATATTGATTCAAATGTTATTGATGACGGTTGTAATCCACCTAGCCTTGATTAGCACTAATCTGATTACAATACTCCTCGCGATCACTTTGATAGGCATGGATATCTATATAATCTTGCTTTTAAATTCAGAACTGCTTTTAGGAAATATGTTATGATCCATAAATCCTTATTTACTTTGATTTGTCGAAGTGTTTATTGTTTTCAATCAAAATCGAATATTAATAAAAGGAATTATTTGGAAAACATTAAAAGTTGGTTTTGTTAGGGTAACTTAAGGCTAACGACAACCGCTTAGCTCCTGAAACATATCAAATTCTGTGTTATTTCACCAATATGTGAAATGAAAAAACATTACCTTGTTTGCCTCATAATTCTTAATATAGTGCACTAATTTAGTGAACTTCCCTAGTGGACGAGAATTGTTCTGAGTCATAAAACCTGATCCTTTGGCTGAGGTAATTTAGAATAATTACTTAAACTCGTGTCGCTCTTAACTTCAATTTGTGTTTATTATTCTATAAAAATATATTAATAGTGTAGTTGGAAACAGGACTTTGTTAAGAAATATCCCTCGGATATTGTCAGAAAAGAATCATGATGGATTGTTGATTAACCATCATGAATCATGGTCGATTCTCCCTGATCGTAGTAGTAATTAATTATAAATTAAAATATAATGAAATTTTATATGAACTAAAAAGTTATATTTATTTGTCTTAAAGTAATTCATTATGTTATTTATATATTCAAACTACAAAAATGTAAATTCAGATGTGTTTAGTTCTTTAAAAGCCTAATTAAAACCTCAAAGTTAAATTAAGTCAGTAACATTTTGTTCATCTAGTTTAGAATAGGTTAGATTTTTAATTAAATTTATTCTAATTATTGACAGAGATAAGAAAACTAATTTCGTAGCATCTTTTAGATATTTTTTTTCATTCATATACTTCATAGATCTACATGCAAATAAAATCATATAACTAATAAAGGGTGCTGATGTACTATATTTTCATGAGTTTTGTCTTATCACAGGATAGAATCATATGGGACCATGCTTGGTATCATTATTCTCTCAGTAAATCGTTTCAGTTTAGAAAATTTTGCACGGCAAACGGAGTGTTAGAAACAGTTCGAATCAACGAGGATCTTAATCGGTATGACTTAGCTTTATTGTGAAAATTAAAAGCCATGTACAAACCTTGCCGTTGATCTTGTGTTTTCCGCTTGGAATTTAGTTAATTTACTCAACCCTTGTTTAGAAAAGTGAACACAGAACATGCCAATTATTAGTCTACTACTAATATTAGTTAATTATTTAATTTACTTTTTTTACCAAAATCTTTAGTTTATCTATTTATTTTAAATAAATTTGCTTCTTAATACAAATTTCATTGAAATAAATAAATGTAATACATTTTTTGTTATTATTCATTATAAAACACTATTTTAAATTTAACGATGAATTCAGTTTACAGCTATGCTGTTCATCAAATTAAATTAAAGGGTGCTTGAAACTTCATTTTCAAGCCCGTTAAATATAGTTTTTATATAGGTAAACGAATCTGAATTCACAGCTCCCTCAATTTTTCTATAGACAGATTGTTGATTTTAAAATACGTCTTACATTTTTCCATGATTTGAATTAAACATAAATTGTCAGAGATTGAATCTATCACTTACTAATGGAAATGATCACATAACTAACTAGCATCACATAAAGAGTAATATTTACTTTATATTAGTGGGAAAATTAAACAGGAGTTTAGAGTAATGTTCCTGGAAAAAAAATAACGCCTCCAGGTGTCTAGCGAACTCACTGATTCCAGGAATAACAATACTGTAAATAATTTGCTCACTAAAATAACTACTCTAAACATAAAAATTCAAATTATTCGTTGAAACTACCCCCATTTCCCCTCAAAAAAGTAATATTTGTCACATGTTTATAACAAATAAATTGTAAATTAATTAATTTAGAAAATGATATACCCGTACGTAATGAAAACGAATACTATGAATAAATTCTTTATTGAACCGAGTAGTTATTCCAATACACCTAAAGTTCTGTGAAACATTCATCTGGTTTTTGTTTGACTATATAGTTATTAAATGTTTTCATTCGCATAAAATATTAAATGAGTAAAACTATTCGACCATTTCATCCTTATTGTTGGGTACTTACTTTAATGAATTATAAATGTTTCTTTTAAAATGGTAATTTTGCTTATTTTATAAAACATTATATTGTATAATAATTCATAGTTTATTGAAACCGTATACTACTATTACGTTCTACTTAAACAAAGATTAATTTTTTTTAAATATAATATATGACATATTAATTAATCTTTATAATTTTTAACTGCAATTTTGATGAATCAAATTAAAAATTTTAGTTCATCCTTCGAGTTTTATGTATTATTTTTATTTTATATATGTGTATACTTATTATCCTTTTCTTGTTTTTTAATGATACGATTTAAACTTTCTTTGATTTACTATTAATTTTGTACTTTCATCCTTAATGAAATCCTACAGGCAAAAATCTTCTATTGAATAAAATTTTAGAGTGTGATTTGCCATTTTCTTTTTTATTTGTCTCCTTAGTTAATGTATAGAATTCTCTATTTTTATAAAAATTAGGTTAAAAATAAAATATTGGAAGACTTATCTTTGTCGAATAGTTCAAAACATTGTATGATATTCTTTGACATTATTTTATAAACTCGTGCACCTCAATACAATTGTAATTATAATTGGCAAACAAAATGCTTAAAATAGTAGCTAATGAATACTCATTCATAAACTAATTTAAAATATATTAATATTTAAACATCAAAAAGTCAATTTATTGTTGTAGGAACTTTCAAACGTTACATTTTTTTAAAATAATTTAAGTGATACATTTGTTAATACATTATTGTAAAGAATTTAGATACAATACACAAAAATATATTAAATGATCAGCTTTCATTTCAGTCCAACGACCTATATGATACAGCCCTCGATTATCAAGAGAGAACTGGCCAATAACTACGCACAAAGTATGCAGTTTAGTTTATCATAGACCACGCGATGGTGTACATCAAACAATAATTACAATAGTCTAGAGCTAAATGTTAAGAATTGTGTACTTTTTGCATTGAATGTGTTTGTATTTTTTATGAATATATGACGACCTCAAAAGTGATAGATACTTGAAGATGAGATTACTATCTTAAAGCGCCTCGTAAATTATATAAGCATATGAAGTCACGCTACGGATTAAACAGCTGGTAAATTACTACTTGTAGTAATTAAAAAATTATGAAATTTAAAAAGTATAATTAAATCCTGGATATTATCAAATTAACTGGATATTACAGTTAAACATTACTTTAGAAATAATGTGGATTATGAAAAATGTTTACTTAATTACCCATTTTAAATTGTACCCTACTATAAAAGAGTTGTGTTGTGCTACTAAGTTGTGCTCTCTATATGTAACAAAGTAACGCAATAAGGTAATATTTCTATCAGAAAATTTTGTTTTATTACTTATTGGAACTATTAGAATGCCAGTATATTTATTTTATATACTGTATTAGCTGGCCCGATCCGGCTTTGCACGGATAGACAAATCAAAATTAAATGTATATCAGTTAAAGTGTAATTATAAATTACCTTAATTTGCTCCGTCTTGTGACTTCTGTTGCATTGCAATCATTTTTCATTCATTAAAAAAATTCAAATTAAATGTATATTAACCGAAACAATATTTCAATAAATATATTATACTATGTATTTCTTATGGGGAGTTTTAGTAACTTTGACCCACCGAAACCCCCCTAAAATTTCGAAGTTTTTGAAAACCTTTCTTAGCGAGCACCTACGGCCCTAGTGGAAGCTACATACAAAATTTCATTCCAATCCGTTTGGTGGTTTTTGAGATTTCGTGATGAGTGAGTCAGTGAGTAGTATTTAAATTTTATATACAGGGTGTTCCCAAATTATGTTTCCAGACTTCCACAAATTGTTCCTTTGGTCAAAACAAGAACAAAACTTCCAATAAACATAGGTCCTAAAACGCTTAGTTTCCTAGTTATCCGCCATTTTGTTTTTTGTACAAACTAATTCATATCTAGAGAACGGTTTGACTGATTGAGTTCAAACTTGACATGAAGTTTAACCTAACAGTGATATACCTCAAGAAAAATAAACGATTAAACCCAATCATGCGTTTCAAAATGGCGGCTGTTTGAAAATTTCAAACCTAATTTACTCCAAAACCGTACATATTAACGAAAATTGTCAAGACATCTTTTTTGTAGCCCTTTTGATCGGATGGTGTAACTGTCAAAACAATCGGATGAAGGATAACAGTTAAGTTATGTGTACTAATTGGTTTGTTCAACCCTGCATCCTATACCAACACAGTAAATACTACAATATTGTATGGACATTTGTTGCCATTACCTTTTAACTTAGCTATTATCCTTTATCCGATTGTTTTGCCAATTACACCATCCGACAGGGAATCAAAAGGGCTACAAAAAAGGTACCTTTTCATTTTTCTTTAAAATGTACGGTTTTGGAGTAATTTAGGTTTAAAAGTTTCAAACAGCCGCCATTTTTAAACGAATGATTGGATTTAATCATTTATTTTTCTTGAGGTATTTCATTGTCAGGTCAAACTTCATGCCAAGTTTGAACTCAATCGGTCAAACCGTTCTCTAGATATGAATTATTTTGTACAAAAAAAAAAAACAAAATGGCGGATATCTAGGAAACTAAGCGTTTTAGGACCTATGTTTATTGGAAGTTTTGTTCTTGTTTTGACCAAAGGAACAATTTTTGGAAGTCTGGAAACATAATTTGGGAACACCCTGTATATAAACTTTGAGGTCCGAAACACTGCTTTATTCAGCTGCTGTATACAAAACATTGAAGTTTAGCAAGTACAGAGGCTTGCCAGAAATAAAACTCAGAAGAATGGAAATAAAACCAACAACATTGTTGCTTGATACATATTACCTAACTTAGTCCTTGAGGAATTTGGACTGGACTTTAATGAACATTAGAAATACCAATATGGATGGCAGATAGTAGTAGTTAGTGAGACGATGTCATGGAAAAATAATTTAAGAGTAGGATTTTCTGTGGAAGACAGAAAAAGGTTAGCATAACCAAATGGTATGGATGAGTTAGAGCTTAGCGTAGTGTGGGTAATTTTATATGGGAAAAATGATTGTTTACTGAAGTTGCAAGTGTGTTACTGAAAAGTAGTGTGTGAAATTCCCATCGGTCCGACTTAGTTGTAGTACTGTAAGTCCAGAGTTCACTGCCTGTCGTAAACTGATTTTCATGAACGTGGACAAGACCGAACGATGTGTAGTCGGATGTGCTGAGTGATGGCATTTTAATACCAGCTACTTACTAAACTATGCAATGCTTTGTTCGTGATAAAATTAATGGCGTTGTTGAACTTGCACGACTAAAAGTATTCAAACAAAAATAGTAAATTAAGTAATAGGTTTTTTAAAAGTAGATTTTTGTGCAGACACTAGGTAAATAGCCAAACAAATCTCTGGTGTTTAGAATTATTATCCCACATTAGTAGAACTTGCGAGGCGTTATAATCGTGTCAGGTTTCATTTCTCTTTTATTCAATTACATGCAACGTGAACAATGATTTATAATGAAAGAAAATCGCAACAAGTTGTAATATACAACAAACTTTTAAAAATTAAATTAAATGTATATTAGATTACATTGGAATTAGGTTAGGAGCTTGGAGGCTGAGTGAGACGAACTGTAAATATAACTTGGAAGAATGACTATTACAGAGGTTAAGACTAATTTGGTGATTCAAATTTGAGAAAATTCAAACGGTAATAATAAAGTCAAAGTTATCAGTTTTGTTTTATAATCTATAAAGCACCAATAAACATCTTTGGAGTTAAGAGCTAACGTATTAGTAAGGTTTGCAAGTAACGGTTTAAGTACACTGAAAAGATAATCCTTAATGTATGTATATTATATTTATATGCAACATGGAAAATGCTTTGCAATGGAAAATGAGTATTTATAACATTTTGGTATTCAAGAAACGTATGAAAATAAATGCTATTAACATAAATTGGAATTAGATTAGGAATTAAACTCAGAGGTAAGGTGTAAATATTCACCAGTAAAATATTAAAATGATAAAGTGATGTGGCAACATTGCTTTCTTGATAAAAAGTGTATTACTACTTTGTTTTATGCACAATTTATATAATGTACAATTTTAGTAAGAATTAAAGAAAGTCGCCATTGGTTATATCTCTCATATAGTAATGATAAATACAACCTATGCAATTAAAAAAATAGGCCTACATTACAAATATCATATCGGGTTTTGTCAACTAATTTATCACTGTGTGTAGAAATTATACACAATGCACATGATATAATATAAAGTTTGCACACGTATTAATTTAGTGTATTTGAGTCTCAATTTGTGTGACTAGTTTTGTCCTGGCGATTTAACCAATACTTTAGCGTAGTTTTTATAACTTGTTTTATTTAAACTTTACAGAATTGGGACAAATGAACTGTTAAAAATAAATAAATGTATTTACATGAATGTATACTATTTACTGGAAAACGGTGGTAGGCATATGATTAGCTGTAACTGATGTGTTAGCAAAATTGACCGTTCTACTCTTAGAAAAACATATTCAGTAATCCAACTAAAACAAACAGAAAAAAAATCACAGAATAAAAAAAAAGACCTATCTATATTTATTATAGAAGAATTTGCGATATATTATAAGGTATACAAAAAAACTATGAAAACATTAGTTGACAGTTCCAATCAAATTAAGCTTGAATTTAAATATCTTCCGACAACTTCCTGTTTAGTTTTATTGCTGTCGTTCAGATGATAGAATTACTCTAAACTGTATTTATTTCCTAACAATGCATCTATAACTTTGATTGCGTATTTAATTTGAACAGAATTGCATTATGATTGAGAAATTCATTGGGTATTTAAGTATACTGCAAAAATCTGTTAAATTTACTTTAATGATGGTTTTAAGAAAAAGGTTTTAATTATTTGTAAATCTGACAAATTGTATGCCAGTAAATGTTTTAGCTATGGAAAAACCTATATAACCTCTAAAGTAGTGCAAAGTGAACTTGTAAATTCGTCGTGAAAGCAACTGCTTTTAAATTTCAATAAAAAAATTGCAATGGGAAGTTTGTTTTTTATTTTTTTATTTCTAAAATCCATATATAATATTTTATCACAAATATTGAAACAGGTATAAATTACCAGTTACACTGTCTATCCAATCTTTGATTACTTGATGTGATGACCGCGGTTTCGGGGTTATTCCGGTCACATATGTCACATATCAAAATATATATTTAAAATTACTTTTCTCTCACCAGTGAGGTCGTCGAAAACACAATAATTAGTTATACACAAATAAGACAATATTTTATTGTTTTACTTAATGGTGTTTTTATTTTATTGTAAAAATCATTAGAATGTATGGATTTCTAAAAAATTTAATCTTTAAGTAATTTAACTTATTTAAAAAAATGTTTACGTAATAACACTGATAGAGTGAATTCAATCATAATATCAAAAACAAAAGTCAATTTTAAGACTGCAATATTTGTACGGTTCGAATTTGCTAGGAATCTATGGATGACTATAATATACATGTTCCATAAGGCTAATCTAATAGTAATTTCAAAATCATGAAAAGTCATCAAAAAATAAGTATAGACAATACATTATAAAAATGCAGATTAAAAAAGCGTGAGTGGAAGGGTTAATAATAGTTCTTGGAAGACACCATTTTTTTTTGTTGAAACGTATTGTAGTAAATACACATGTTTTATATAAAGATTTGAGTTTTATTTAGTTTATCTGTAAATATAAAGCACTTTATGTAAGTTCAAATATATAAAATTAATAAAGGTTTGAAAGAGAAATTTGTACAAATAATAAGTAATCTCTATTTGTTCATTTCCAAATGAATTAAACACGAAATTAAATTCACTTATTCTAATAGAAATTTTAGTTTCATGACTTTGGTAACCAAGTCACTTCATAAAATGAAATAAGTTCAGGAAATTACTACAAGTATTTTACCTGATATTTTTTAGTCCGCCGGGTGACTTCGTTATGGTATACTATTTATGACGCGTTTCGAGATATTAATCTTATTTTCAAGTATATTTCATCACTTTTCAGGTCGTCATATATTCATAAAAACATTTACAAAAAGTGCACAATACATAATTTCGTATTAACTCGTGGTATTACAGAATCCATTTAAATTTGAAGTACAACTTGTAAAGTTCAATAGGTGAAATGCAATCTGTGTTTTGGTAATACAAACATTTGGTTTTCCTTATTTAACACATAAATACAGCTTTTTTCAATTATAAACAAAAGTATCGTTATGAAATTGTTCACTATAACCTTTCCTTGTATCCTTCTCATGGATCTCTTTCAAAAAAATATTTTGTCTTTCATATACTACAAAATATGTATTTTTTATCTGGAGTTTTTTTCGTCTTACATGAAAGAAGATTATTTTCGATTTGCTGTTAATGGAATTACATCCTTGTATGGAGTTGGAGGAGAGATTTTTTCCACGCATGTTAACAAAGAGATGATTAAGGTACATTTTCTCAGGAACCAAAATACCTAGAGTTTTAAAATTTTGCATACATGTTTATATTGTATACAACTCTCAATATCTATGTGTATTGAAAGGTATTCTGATACCTTTTTCTTTTTAATTGAAACATTTAACGATGATCGGTATAGTTTTCCCTTCTTGTTAAAGATCAAAATAAGGTCCAAATCCTTATTTTTTGGGTTCCCAATAATCTTCGGCATCTCGGGCGTCTCACCATACAAAAAAAAAAAAACATACATGTATGGGCCGTCAAAACCATACAAAAAAAGTATGGTTTTAGATTTGTACCATAATTCTATCTCGTATACAGTACACCACAAATCCGTTAAACCATTTTATGGCCTTAGTAATAGCTTACAATTATTTAACCTCACTGTTGTGCCCATTGTACCTGAACGATGCCCTTTGCATATAAGAGTATGTGTGGGTGGGGATATGGAGGCTAAATATAATACATCAGTCAAATTTCCGCTAAATCAGAAATGTAGATTTTTATTGAAATCGTTAAAACATACTAACTATAAAATGGTGTCCTTTTTTCATTTCTTTGATGGAAATATAAGTAGTTTAGTGCAAATACTAATTCATCACAATTACCCTTTTAAATGTTATGCAATTCACAAAAGTGATTTTAATTCACGAAATACATTCTCACTATACTGGAAGGTTCTACAACATATTACATAGTTGTAGATACTAACAATATTCTGTGTCCAATTTTAATTCATATTATCACAGATCCTTTTCCTTACCATGCCAATGAACCTGCGATTATTTAAAAATTATGAAGTTAAGAACTATAAAAGGCAAGTTGCCTACTTACCTTTAAGAGAGAGAGGTTTTACTGTTACAAATGTTCATAAACGAAGATTTATTATATAGTAGTATTGGAAACTATTATATAAATAAATTTTAGTAACCATTTATTTACTTTTCCAGAGTAAAAGAAAACTGGCAGTACAGTAATATCAGTTTACAGAATAACACATTCTATTTTCAAATTATTTGTTAGTTTTTAGTTTACTTTTTTTAAAGTAAAGTATATTAAGAAATATATTTTTTATTTTTTTGTCTTAGAACTGTCTATTATTAAAAAATAGCACTGTATTTATATATTTATATATATATTATATTTAATTAAACATATTTTAATTGTATTTATACAAATTACTTAAAAATGTAATACAATTTTAATATTTAATAATTTATAGACAAAATAAAAAATATGTTTTAAGTATTTTATGTTATATCATCTATTACGTTTCTTAAAATTGTACTTTATAATAATAATTCTAAAAATTCATTTTGAAGATGGATGATATTGGAGGATGAAATAAATCCATTCAAAATTAATTGTAATAATATTTGCATCTGATTATTACAAACTAGGGGAGACCCCTGCGTGCTCCACACGCCAACCCCCAAAGGAACTTTATAAAAACATATGTTATGTTTTATTTATAATAAAGGTGTAGTATTAATTATAACCTCAAAGTAAGATGGTAAATAATGTTAAATATTTAAATTAAATTATTTCTTAACAGCAGTATAATAATGGTTAAAAGAACCAACAAGGCTCAGGTCTACACTTTAAAACCCTAACCTAAAAGCTAGAAATACAAAAATAATTGCTTCAAATTTTGAAATCAGCTGTTAATGGAAATATTGGAGCAAACAGCTATCATACTATCTGTTATTTTATTCAATTGGTTGGTATGGTAATAAATGTAAATACATGTGTTGGTTTATCATTCTAGACCTAACCTAAGAATTTTTTCCGACTAAATTTATAAATATTGAAATAAAAAAGGTTTTTATCGAAATGAATTATAGCCTATGTTACTCAGGGATGGTGTAGCTTTTTATTAGTAAAACTATTTTTTCAATCGGTTCAGTAGTGCCAGAGATTACCCCCTACATACAAACAAACAAACAAACAAACAGACTTTACCTCTTTATAATATTAGTATAGATTAAGATGCCTAAACTAAATACCATTAAGTAAACGAACAAGGTTATCTAACATCTGCTTCAAGAATAAGGTTGTGCTTGAAACAAATCAGGCCGATTCAAAGGTAAATGACTCATAGGAGACAAGGACTCAGGAAAACGTATTTTGTCCCTGTTTTGTCCTTGAAGCTTAGATTATATAATTTGGCCTTTGCATGTAGGTGCAATTATTATCATTACTAAAATATTCAGAATGTCTTTTATTTCATATTTTATGTTTCATAAATCAATGATATGGAAATTACGGTATACTCGATTGAAATAGAACAGTTATAATACATTTGTTTGAATTACAAAGTAAATTTAAGTATGTGAATGTAACTAATATATTTTTTTAGACACTATTTCCTTCGCAAAAAAATGTAGTGAAAATCCTTTCTTGATTTATCCAAATACCAAATTAGTTTACAATAATCCCATTTCATCCAGTCTACGTAACTTAAAATAAAACTCTTTTTATTTCCAGGTATAATATCCAGACTGGATTTAAGCTGAATAAATACGAAATGTACAAGAAAAGTAAATATTTAATATTCCGTGGATAATTTTGTAAGTGGGAATTTATTTCAAAGGAACTTGAAAAGCTGTATTAATCACGAATGGAAAACGGGGAATTTAATTCCGTGGCTATAAATTAACGAGGACGTCTTCACGCAGTTGAAATTCAGTAGAGTATCTGAAAAATAAATTTATCAGGCGCTGTTAAAAAGCATTAGTTGAGTTCATTGATTTATTTTGGTAATAATAAATTTAACTTTCCCCAATAATATGTGTAACTTCTTTGCTAACAAAATCTGTTTATTGACTGAAGTTATTTGTGTGTTGAATCAGATCTTATCTCGATGGACGATTCCGTGTAGGGAATATAAAAGGCAGAATTTATTATACGAGGTTCGTGATGTGGAACGTTTAAAAGGACGTATCGAATCTGAATTTTGTAACTTTCCCTTCTGGAAAATTTGAAGCACTACTTGATATTCTGTGATGAATTTCTTAAATGAAATGACGAAGGTGGCCACAAGAATCAACCAATTAAGTTAGTACGTGACATGGTATTAGATTCTGAGCAAATGTATTTAATGTACCAATTAATCTAGTGACTATTATTGTTCTTGACCTCTGAGGTTATTAATTCTGCGGTAAGACCAGTATTAGTTAATCAGAAATAGCGATATTGGGTCTAACTAACTAATATTGTCAATTCAATGCCAGACATTCCATTTTACTATAAATATGTACCCTTACTTCTAATTTTGTTTTTAAACAAATAAATGTTAAAACTGTTTTATAATAACAATTATAGTATAATAATTAAAGTTAATATTATCTTGGAAATATAGTTGCAAAAAAACTTCCTAAATAATTAGGTGGTAATTCAAATAAAATATTTACAGGGAGTTCCAAAATTGTGTGACCTAACTTCAGACAAATATTAAATGTTGACCAATCGTACAAATAATCTACAATTGTCAAATATACATAGAAATATTAATGATGGGTTTAGTTAGAATTTCTGGTTTTTATATGTCATTCTCATTGAAAATGGTTTGTAGAAGTTATTACGGTAATAAGGCATTAGTGATGTTTGACCGACTGACATAATCGGAATAGATCAGTATTCATGAATATTAAACATAATTTGAACCAATTTAGCGTACCGTACTGTTATAGAAGCCGTAATGATGAAATTTATTCAACAATAAGCCATGTCTCACACAATCGAAATCCTTTGACAAATCATAGAACGCAGCAGTGACTCTTTACTGCGGTGTTTTAATGACTAATTTCCTACTTTAACATCTAAATTAATTGCTCACATTTGCTGATTTAATAGGAAGATAAAAACAATGAAAACATTGCTAAATTATTGTTTCACTATTTAATCTTAATATGTTACTGAAAAAACTATTGAACCTTAGTTTCGAATTGGTTTATGTGTTTCTGTACTTTTTTTTAACAGTTAACGTAATATTTTAGTTGTTAACCTACTTTTTACTTAAAATAAATAACCTAAACCCGCACAGAATTGTATTTGCTATAACACCCTGACAATGATTATTCGCTGATTATAATTTTTGCAATGTTATTGATTAATGAAAATTTATTTATTTTCACCTTACGCTTATCATAAATTTATTAACAAAACGTGACTCTAAAACAACGTAAAATACATTTTTTTTACAATCCGTTAGGAAATACTTGGAAATATGTCCACAGTTTGGAAAAAAAATTAGTTATGCCTGTTATTTATTTTAATTTACTTTTTATGTTTTCCCAAAATATCTTTTAAATTGTGGGAAATATGCAAAAAATGTGCCAACCTGCATAATGGTTATAATTGTACTTCAGCATAAGGGTTAATTTTCTTAAAAAAAAAAACATGCAGAGGGCATTTTGTTTATTTTATAGGACTGAAATTTAAATCAAAATATTTCCCCAAAATTATTTATTTGCGAAATATTTCGAATTCAGTTGTAATCAAGAGACTAAATAACATATGTATTATTTCCATATATTTGGCTCCTTTAAATATTTAATACTAACATATTATATCATGTTTAACTATTTAGAATAAATAATAAATGTTTTAAATTTAAGGTTATTTCACGAAAGAGAAATATATTTATGCATCTAAGTAAAATTCAAAATTTCTAGCTTCCTTTATTATTAATTATTATTAAGATTATTTAATTGAAAAACTTATTTCAAACAGTTATAAAGAAAGGACGATAATCTAATCAAAACTTATATCAACCTAGGGTATTTGGTAGATCTCCAAACAACACCAAACAGATGAAACACAATCAATGTACTAATTAGTCGAATTATTGAACTTAAATAAGTCAACATAATTATTATTTCTTCAATCATTATTATCAATGTAGGCTAACATAAACTACGAAAAATATTTAAAAGCAAACATTTTATACAGCAACAAAAATAAGGCGTATTTTGTAACATCAGATGTCAATTAACTCATATGTGTTAATACGTTGTTTAAGATGTAAATAGTAAATAATTTTGATTTGAACGTAATGGGTAAACCACTTTAACTGGTTTCTGGCTACAAAAGTGTAAGTTAGTTAATTATTTAAATAGTTAATTAATATTCCATTGGTATTACTTGGAGACAGAAGTGGAACTAATTTTAAAAACGTATTAGCTGTATTAAAAGTGTATATATTAAAATTAAACAACATAAATGAATGGAATACGAATTTTTTTACACTATCTTTATTGCATGAGGTTTTAAAAATTATTTGAAATATTTCATTTTCGTTTTCATAGATACTTAACTTAAGATAAATTACAGTAACCAAAAATGGATAGGTAAATAACCTGCTTATTATAATATGAAATGATGAAATGATAACTAAAATACGATAAATAACCGCACTTTATAGCATTGAGAATAATACATGTGCACAAAGGACACTGAAATAACTAATATGCAGATAAGTATACATATTTACGGCAAGATCATTAAATTTCTAAGAAAGTCTACTTTTAGGAATATTTTTCTCTATTTTCTTTTGTAAGTATATTTCTGATTTAGAAAGTTTAATCAAACGAAGTTTTATGACAAATAAGTTTATAGTTCATGAGATGCCTAACCACATATTTTTTGCATTGTTTTGTTAATATGTATTAGCCGTTCTTATTGTAATTTAATCTTAATGTTTTAGTTACTAAGCTAAACAAGGATGGTTATATGTATTATATATATTTTTGTTTTTTTTTATTTTTGGTTTAGTTGTCATTCTGTAACTTGTATTTGTAAAAAATGTGTGGAATAAAAAAATCTTGAATCTTGAATCTTGAATCTTAGTTACGAATTTTACTAATGATGTTCTGCTTACAGATACATACTTATAATGCAACATATTGAAATTAAAATAAACTACTGACCATTTCCAAATATTTCAAAAATATATTTTATGTGCCTAAACATTATTACAAAAAAGAAATATTTTTAGATAATTAAAGTGGATTTAGAAATGTGTTTTCTATGCCCAATCAAAAGAGCGTTACTTAAATATCACCTAAAATCCTTGATTTAGAGAAAGAGATTGACAATAAAATATGACACGTTATACTGGAATAAATATGGAAAGAGCTTCACTTAAACATCATAGATGGTTGCAAAATTATTATACAAAAAAAGAAAAAACTTTTCTAATGCAAACGAGTTGTATACCAGCCAGTGAATATTCTATTGTCTTAAGATTATCAGATACAACAACTCTGAAATTAAAAAAACCTATGTTAAAAGATATATTATAAAATAATGAAATTTAAGTACCTCCTATCTTTAAGAGATTCCATATGAAATCAATAAAAATTGTGAGGCTTTTGTCTGGAACGTCCATGCAAAGATAAAAAATAATTGGATTTTTTCAAAGAACGTAAGTGTAGGATCATTGTGTTCTAAATCTTACACACATAACATAAGAAACAAATATTATTAGCAAACAAATATTCAAACTTGTTTCGACATATTGTTTAAAAATTCGGAGACTTTATTTCACATAACAAGTCATACCATTTGTACGGTGTCTGATAGTTTGATTTTATCCTGAGTTCTTTTTGTTTAGTTTTAATATGCTAGTTATTTATTTGTTGTTTCCTAAGTTTCAGATGTAGGACATATTCTAGTATGACAACAGCACGGAAATTGGTAATACTCGTAATACTGAGAATTTCAGAGCCGATCTATAACAGAAAACATTATAATTTACGTGCATATAATACACGGAAATAAAGAAATGTAAAATATCAATTAAACTAGACCTAAGTAAAACTTGAAGTTATATTATTTTGTTTTAATTTTGAAATAAATTATAGGTTTTTTTTAAACTAGTCGTTGAAATCACAATTTATATAAGACATAAAATAAATAAGTGGTAAAGGTTGAATTAATTGTACGGAGAAGTCCCACAAACCTTAAAATATAACCTTAGAAATATCGGTTACGAGCTAGCCCGATCCGGCTTGACAAATCAAAGTTAAATGTATATTAACCAAAAAATATACCAATTAATATATTATGTACTATGGATTTGTAGTAACTCGACCCACCCAAACCCCTCCTAAAATTTCGAATTTTTTGAAAACCTTTCTTAACGAGCACCCAGGGCTCTAGATGTTATACCAAAAATGTTATTCCAAACCGTTCGATGGTTTTTGAGATTTCGTGATGAGTGAGTCAGTGAGTGGTATTTGGATTTTATATGTATAGATTGGAAATACAACTGTTTGAGAAAATATATTTTATGTGTTTTAACTTAAATTTATATTTGTAGTAAATGTTTGTGGTAAATGAACCCAATGTTATTCCAATCCGTTCGACTGTTTTTGAGATTTCGTGAAGAGTGAGTCAGTGAGTGGTATTTGGATTTTATATATATGTTACCGGCAAAGTACGAAATTAGGCATTATATAGAATGACTAGGCATTATATACAATGAATAAACCGGGGCAGGTAAAGTATAAAATATCGCACATTATATACTTTGCCTAGTCATTCTATACAATGCCCGCAGGCGCATCAGGCAAAGTATGAATTATTTAGAAATTTACATTGTAAAGTGCCGACATGTTTTTCTTACCGTCCTGACAGCGTTGCCGGATTGTTCTTGTTCTTTTTTGTGTAGAAACGAACAGTTTAGGCAACTCATTCTAATTATAAATAGTGTGATAATACTACGAAATATTATAATTACCGTATATAAATATTATAATCATACTGTTATCGGCAAAACACTGTGACTAAACAGTTTAGGTAAGTCCTCTAGTTTTTTTTTTTAATTCTAATTATATAAAGTGATAATACGACGAAATATTATAATTATATAAATATTATAATCATACTGTTATCGGCAAAATACTGTGACTAAACAGTTTAGGTAAGTCCTCTGGTTTTTTTTAAATTTTAATTATATAAAGTGATAATACGACGAAATATTATAATTATACAAATATTATAATCATACTGTTATTGGCAAAATACTGTGACTAAACAGTTTAGGTAAGTCTTTTAGTTTTTTTTTTTTTATTCTAATTATATTTCATACTTTGCCCACTGACCCTTTAGGCATTCTATAAAATGCCTAGTCACTATATACAATGCCTAGGCAAAGTGCTGAAATTAATGTAATTTTTATTCCATTTCACACTTTGCCCAAAACCGCTAGTCATTGTATAGAATGTCTAGGCATTCTATACAATGCCTGGATTTCGTACTTTGCCGGTAACATATATATATAGATTGGAAATACAACTGTTTGAGAAAATATATTTTATGTGTTTAAATTTAAATTTATATTTTTTAAATTACACATTTAATACCCAGAAAATAAAAACAACTAAACAAATATAATCTGAAAATTGTTTGAAAGAAAAAATAAAAACTTGATTTTCCTACAGTTTGTTTAAGATTGAAGTCTTTTGCGTCAGTAACAATATTGACTGGCGACTGATATTTGAAGCCATATTATGTCAGAAAACCAAATTTCTTTGGTTTATTTTAAATTAAACATATCTGAATATTGTGGTAATGCGCTTTCTGTATTACGTATAATATAACATAGATCAAACAATACTTACTGTTGTATAGTTGAAACCATACTTGATACGAATAACTAAAGTAGCAGTTCATTACCAAATATAATATTTGATGCATTGTAAGTAGGTACTGTATTAAGTATCACAAATACTAACTTGACTATTTCACTTTTAATAATATTAACTTTTTTTATCTGGTATAGTAAAGTAAATAAAACATTTTAACAACATTATTCAGTTAATTAAAATAACATGCAATATGAAACATGGCAGCAGATTCCTTAAATATTTAATATCTAGTAGATCATGATTCTCTATCTGTTCTGTATTGTTAGATTCGATTACGCTTTATACTCTACTAGCTGGCCCGACCCGGCTTTACACGGATAGACAAATCAAAGTTAAATGTATAATAACAAAAAATATATTATATCAATAAATATATTACACTATGTATTTCTTATGGGGATTTTAGTAACTTTGACCCAATCCCAAACCTCCCCTAAAATTTCAATTTTTTTAAAACACTCTTTCTTAGCGAGCACCTAGGGCCCTAGATGAAACTACATAATAAATTTCATTTCAATCCGTTCGGTGATTCTTTTTAGTAACTTTGACCCCCCAAACCCCCCGAAAATTTCGAATTTTTTAAAACCCTTTCTTAGCGAGTACCTAGGACCCTAGAGGAAGCTGCATACCAAATGTCATTCCAATTCGTTCGATGGTTTTTTGTAGTAACTTTGACCCAGAAACCACCCCTAAAATTTCAAATTTTTGAAACCCTTTCTTAGCGAGCATCTATGGCCCTAGAGGAAGCTATACCAAATTTCATTCCAATCCGTTCGGTAGGTTTTGATAAATTGTGAATTAGTAACTTTGACCCCCCAAAACCCCCCCTAAAATTTCGATTTTTCGGAAACCCTTTCTTAGTGTGCGTCTAGTGCATATAAAGAGTATGAGTGCCAAATTTCATGTTTGTAGGCCTCGTGGTTTTGGAGAAACTGTGATGAGTCAATGAGTCAATGAATCAATGGTATTTGGCTTTTATAAGTATAGATTGTATTTAGTAAACACATATTTAGCATAATAATGGGATGCCTTATGTTATATTCGCATCAACGAATAATATAGTTTGTGTTACTTAGATTCGTAATTCTAGATACTTACTCTTTCTTTTCTTGGGGATATTCTAATAACATATTGGTTCTTTAAATATTTGATTGGATAGTGAAGTTTCTTATTTGAACTTAAAGAATAATACACTTAAAGTCAATCAATAATATAGATTCTTTTTACTTCAATATCGATAGAAAACGGTGTTTGTATTTTAAATCAACTTTAATCTCTCATATTTTTTAATAGAAACCCAGTTTTATTCACATCTTTTATTTATATTTCATGACCAACATTATTTTTAAAACAAATTATTTCAATTATAAGTTAACTTAGTTATCATTGTGTATATTGAAATTGGCAAAACAACCGATTAAGAGAGATATTTTTGCAATTCCAGTATCCTTTTCTTGTAAGTATGTTTTAATACAAATTGTGATAGCCCTGTAGGAGTTTACTTGTGTCTATTGATTCATTATAAATACTAAGTATCAAAAATACTAACTTAATTGACTTTCAATAATAGTTTTTGTAATGCTTAATGAAGTAAATTCACAATAATAACATCTTTTAGCTAGATAGTTATAATAATATGCAATATGAAACTTTGCAGCAATATTTAATACTAGGGGCTCTGCGCCTGGACACTTCGCGTCCCAACCCCACCTCGGCATTCGGCCTCAATGGCTGCTTCGCTTCGCTCGAAGTTGGAAAATTCGCTAAAGAATCTCGTTAATCTTTGGCTCGTTTGTACATAGGTGACCGAGCATAAATCAGCTGTTTTATTTGGCAGGGGACTCAAACTCATTAATAATTATCTCCATAAGAATAACATGGGAAATTTGAAGGATTGTGTGCCGGAGCTCCTTCTCGGGTGAATAGCGGCTGAACGGATGATTGGATCTTAAATTTGATGCAAAATTAAATTTTCTACAACTTTGGTAATTAACATTTTTTTCTATCTCTTACAGTTTTCTTGCTAAATGCGCTCAAAGTGGGAAAATAAAGAAATTAAAAAATCGAAAAAATCGTTTCCGACCAAAAGGTGCTTACAAAATTAAAGAAAGTTAAATTCTGGCAATTTTCCCTAAAGTTTCTCGTCGAGAGCTTTAATTCAAGTATAAGGTTGATGGGGCCCCGATTACGGGAAGTGCCTAATAATTAATGTCAGTGAATGAGTGAAATCGTCTAGCTTTAAGGACGTTGGGCGGAGCCTCCCTTCTCGGATGAATAGTGGCTAAATGGATGATTGGATCTTGAATCTGACGGAAAATCTCTTCTTTGAAATTTAATTTTCTACAACTTTTGTAATTAACATCTTTTGCAATCTCTTACCGTTTTCTTACAAAACGCGCTCAAAGTAAAAAAATGAAAAAATGTAAAAAATTTAAAAAAAACTTTCCCGCCCAACAGGTGGGAAAAGGAAAAAGGAAAATTAAAAAATGTTAACTTCTGGCAATTTTCCCAAAAGTTTCTCGTCGAGAGCTTTAATTCAAGTATAAGGTTGAGGGGGGTCCGATTACGGGAAGTGCCTAATAATTAATGTCAATGAATCAGTGTTACCGTCTAGCTTTATATAAGTAGATTTTCTTCATAAGAACAAAAATAAGAACTGTTTAAGTCCATTCATAGTAGATCATGTTTCTGTAAGCCTGTTTTACCTTTTATTCAATAACAATTAAAACTCTTCTAACTATAATAATCGCTTTAAGGAAGCTTTAAATTGTATTCTCATTTAACAAATATTATAACATTTACAACATAGATTCTTATTTCTAGTTCTTTCATTCATTTCTTTAATAATTACACTTAATAAGGCATATTGTAAGAGAATACTGTTCCTCCAAATAATATTTGAGACGATAGTATGGTGTCTTATTTTAACAAAATGGAGCATACAGCTTGCGCGTAGACTTCGCATCACTTATCTATAATACCCTTTGTACGTACACAATTATTTTAACTTTTTTATCAAACATTTTATTCACATTGATTTTTATAACATCCTTAGTTAACGAACTGGTAGTAGGAAATAGAGAAATCATCAAACATTGGTTTCCAGAAAATATTTTACATCTGATATATTGTTCAATAGTGCAAATTAAAGTTAATAACACTGACAAAAAGGTTTTGTAGACAGAAGTCATCTGTATGATTAAAGTAACTGGGATATAAATAATAAGTACGAGTATCTCACTTAAGATAAGTGATTCAATTATCAATGGATTTCAATTAAAATAAGCTGAAATTAGGATTAATATCTAATTAAGTTACGTTCTTGTACCGGGTGTCCCACGAAGAGGTTCCTATTTTTGAATTAATATATTAGATGCACCGAACACTCTACAAACCTGAAACTCAACAGTCCTAACATACACATATGTAAAAGAAATACACCTGAGTATCAGTTAATTTTGACACATTAGGACAAAATGGCGGGATATCAAAGAAATAGTACCATTTCGTTAAAATAGTTTTATTTGTTTAAGTGTTACAACATAATTATTGAATTTGAACGATGTTACTAAGCACTAAACAACGTTAGGGAATTAAAGATATAAGTAACTCATAAATAAATTAAATCTATTTGATCCATAAACCTTATTCAAACTGATGTCCATCGATCGCAATGCACTGATGACAACGAAATAGAAAACAGTCATACGCTTTGCTGAACAACTCTCGAGGTATTAACAACAGTTCCTCTTCGATCAACCTCATTAGTTCATCGTCTGTCGCAATGTTATGACAATAAACCTTCTCCTTAAAAAAGCACCACAAGAAAAAGTCACAAACAGTCAAGTCTGGAGACCTTGGGGGCCAGTCCATGAAGCTGCTGCCACGACATATTCAACGGTTAGGAAGATTTTGGTCCAAAACTGCTTTGGCCACATTAGCATAATGCGGAGGAGCTCCATCCTGTTCGAAAAAAACGTCTTTCATCTCAGGCTGAGAAAGATGAGGAACTATGTGATTGCTTAAAACTGATGCATACCTTTCTCCAGTCATTGTTTGTCGGGATATGTCATACGACAAAACACCATCCTTGGTAACAGCAGCCTAAACTGTTATACCTGTTGATTTTAATTTCTCTTCTTGTAAGATATGTGGATATTTTGTGTTATAGTAATGAAAATTATGCCTGTTTACAGTTCCTGTTCGATCAAATGTCGCTTCATCTGAAAACACGATTCCTTCATGCCATTTGCTATCTACGTCAGTCTTTTAAATTATTTTCGAACAAAATTCCAATCGTCTGTCAGGATCATCTTCAAGCAGTCCGTGAACTAAATTAGTTTTATAATGTTTGATTTTATTCTTTTTGGCATACCTTTGGACAGATGACTTCGGTATCCCTGTAGCAGATTCCACCTTTCTTACTGAATTAGGCGTATTTGGAGATTCCATGAAAGCAGCACATACGATTTCTTCATTTTCTATGTTGGAGGATCTATGGTATTTTCTTTTTTTGTATTGACCCCGTTTCTAGTAGGATAGTCTTAAACTTACGAATATATTTCCTTGACGGTGGAACTACACCTGAGTACCTTTCCCTTAAACACCTTATTGCTTCATAATCATTTTCAAAGGCAATAGCCCAGGAACAACATTTCACTTTTTGCTCAGTTGAAAACGGCATGGTACATAAGACACTTTACAATGCAACTTAATAACAAATGCCAATGTTTATTACCAAATATGTTCATTGTTGTGGATACACGCAGTAAGCTGATAGATTTAAAATAGTCTAAACAGCTGTAGCTGTTCCTATTCTAAATAAAAGTAGGTTTACGCTTAAAATACGATTGCTGATTTTGTTGTTTTTTTTTCAGCCATTTTGTTTGGATCAGTCAGAATTAACTGATACTCAGGGATATTTCTTTTACATATGTGTTAGTCACGACTGTAGAATTTCAAGTATGTAGCGCGCTCTATACGTCTGTCATATCAATTCAAAAATAGGGACCTCTTCGTGGGACACCCGGTATATAAGCCAAGAGTTAAGTTAGAGAAAGAGAAAGTAAATTTACTATGTCTGTTGTTACGCTGATTATATTGCGAAATGTTTTTCTGGTAGGCCTATAAAAACCACCTGAAAAGTGTTTTCACTTTACAAAATTCGATATACAGAACCTAAATTAAGTTTATTGCTTGTCTTTAATAAAAGGACTATTCTTCTTTAAGACTATAGTTATAAATATTTATTGAACTTATAACAAAAGTTTATTACTTTTACAGACAGGAATATTAGCGTGCCGGATATTTTATGATTTTAGAATATCACTTTTGTTATGACTGCTGACAGTCTCTATAAACTTCAAGCTCCCTGGATGTTGTTTTATTACTGAAAATTAACAGACTATATTAACAAATGTATGGAGTTAAAGACTCATTGACATTAAATAACTCATTTGTGGTACATAATATTAAAATGTTTTGGCAGTATACGAGTATATTATATATAAATGAAATAATTACAATACAAAAACAAAAGAATCATATAATTCTTATAATCATCATCGTTCAAAATCATATCGTTCTCTTACTATATACGCAAAATAAAAAATAAAATAAACGAGTTGTTATAATATCAGAGTCATTTATTAAATTCACAAAACACACAGTATTTCTGACCTGTAATTAAACTATAATAGACGAAACACAAAGTATGTCTGTATATGCCGCCAACGTACAGTCAAAATAACGTACGTTCAATTTAAGTTTGTTAGACATCATACAAATGCGACCCAGGATTTGTCCGTTAATTAAGAAGAATTTTTAACACAAAATAACACTCCTCTCATTAATGCTAGCCCCACTTTCCACAATAGTAAACAACAATTTTTGAACATTCATAAGCTCTGCATGTTGCTTATCCATTATAATGTTGCTTGTAAAACTTAAGCTTATTCTATAAAATTATTACTGATGTTAAACTATTCTAAATATATAATTTTATTTTTATGCAATACGATAAAACTCCAATCTCATATATAAACATAGGTTGTACAATTTAAAAGCAATTTTTTTAAATAGTAGCTACTAAATTTTTGTTTTGTAGTAAAAATCACTAAAGTAAAACATTTTAATATTACTTGTGTTGTTAACGTATTTTAGAATTGTGTTGCGGAATTTGTATATTACAAGTAATATGTTTATAAATAACCTGGAAATCAAAGAGGGTATAATAGTTAGTTAAGAAAATATGTTTATTATTTAAAACAAAAATACATTTTAATAAAAAAAACACCAACATCATAAACAAACACCATTTTATTTTACGACTTCTCCATTTGGTTTTTGGTTCTCCAGTTGAAAATTAAAAATTCACTGATCTAAAGACAATTGGGGTTGTGTGGATGTTATAAATTATATAACGTGAACAGTACACATGTTAGAGACAATTAAATTTGATAAATAAAACAGTTTTTTTTAAATACCCTTTCTTTGTAAGACAAAATAGATCATAGATTGCCCGAATGCATCTTGAGACAGATTATTAATTTTCGCATTAGTTAATTTAGCGTTATATTGTTTTCTTTTCCTCTTCAACTAACTGAAAAAAAGTCATATACATTGGAATAAATTACCACGGTTTATTGGACAACGTCGCAGCAAGAATCTTCAGAAAACAAGGCTACAAACTTGTCTATAGGACAGGAAACAATTTAGGTCAAGCAATGATTAAACATAAAAAATATGAACAACCCCATGATGCAAACGACATTTATAAAAAAACCTGCGATGATTGCAACATGTTATATATAGGCCAAACCGGAAGATTCCAAATTTATAATCATTCAAAAATATACCCAACATTGTTATTAAACGAAACACATTATTCCAAGCAAATACAATATTTAATTTGTATCAAAGTCAAGCTAGCTCACTGGACTGATAAGAAAATTGGTGTTGAGTTAAAAACGTACGCACACACACGTGAGTTACAGCTTGCGTAGTTTTTTCAATTAACAGTAACTTATGTTCCAAAGTGTTGTGTTATGTTTTATGCGTTATTTGTGAATGTGATGTGTTTATGTTATCATTTAACCAATTGACGCGCATCAATGAATGCAAGTAATAAAACACAAATATAGATTTGATAATGCCTGATAAAGAGGCGAAACAAATAAGAAGGAAATAAAAAGGACAAATAAGTTAATTATAGTAAAAATAACAGTCTAGATAAGGCAAAAAACAACCATTTATTCATTTGTCCTTATCATTTGTACCTTATCAACGGGTACATTCTCTAGGTAAGTATAAATCATAATGGCATACAATATATTTTCATTTTGAACCAAATCTTTTAAAAGCATATCCAATAATTGTATAATGTTATTCACCTTTCTAATTGTAGAATGCACAGTGATAAAGTACCTTTTAAATCTCACAGCTATGATTAGTTTTAGAGATTATTAGGGAAAGTGTGAATCCATTTACGTTTTTCTCTGACAAAGATGATGTAGTGTTATGCATTGAATGTTAATATTAAGCTTGCATTATTAAATAAGCACATTTGAAATGGAGTTTAAAAACTTTGCTAAAAACTTCACAAATCAAATTACTTCCCTTAGAGGTAAAATCTAATTATTTGTTGACAGTAATTTAGATTGAATGAAATAAGTGGAGAGTAAAATGTCAACCTTAATGCTACGTTCGCGAACTATTTTATTTTCTACGCTTGTATTATGTGTATATTCCTCGGTGTTCGGTGCCAGAACATAATGCAGTTTTAAATAATTTACATCTTCAGTCCGTTACTTAACTAAACAATTCTTTATAAATTTCTGCGAATGCATTAATTCGTGTTTATGTTAATTATAACCTTACTTGTGAAAATTTAGCTTTTTCTATACAACTATAACTTTGGTTAAATTATTCTGAATATAGTTTTATTTGTATTTAATACTATAAACATTTGACATACATTCAAATAAAAGTTAACATAACCTCTCTTTTTTCTTATTACATATTATTTATCTGGACGTCATTATTTTGAAATACATTTTTTGCAAGTCTAACTTTAGCCTTTAAATATGTTTTCTATCAATATTTAATTTTAATTTTGATCGTTTGTACTTTTCTTATCTTAGCTTATAATACTCTATTTTAGTGTTTTTATATTCTGTATCAAATTATTTACACTTGATTTAGGTTATATTTAGAAACTTATTAGATTTGAACTTATGATTTTAAAGACAATTTGAATATTAAGGATAAAGTTTATTAATTTTGTTACAAGACATAATTAAAATAAATATTTTATACAAATTGAATTTACATTAAGATCAAAAACAGAAAAACGAATGCTGAGATTAAGATCGTAGTATGTATTTATTATGTCTTGAAAACAGGTCTTCTTATCATTCAAAAAGAGATGTTAAATTTATCACGAAGGAATACCATATGCGGTAAATTATTTTTCGGACTACATAAACTATATGATTTTAAAGATTAACAATAATATTGTAACAATGAACTAAACTATTATATGTGCAACAGTTGTTAGGGATCATAGTTCATATCAATTATTTACCAATCAAGTTTATAAAAAGAAAATATTTAAAGAGAAATAAGCAGTCTTTAAAATCAGTCAATTAAAAACAGTAATAGTAAAATTATAACGAAGGTAAATATATAAAGACAAATTATACATGATCCAGCATAACATAATTTAACAAAATGTTTACTGCTGAATTTCAAAATTACTGCTAAATTCAGACTAGCTTTTAATTTTTGCAAACATAAAGGTAAATAAATGACTACGTAATTTTTTTTTAGAAAAATAATTATTGTTAGAGAGTTTGCAACAATGTTATATTATTACTACTGTTTACAGAAAGATGTAGGTATTGAATAAATACTGATCATTATATCGTGGGTATACTGCTAAAAGTGACCAAGTCAAAAAATGTACTTTCTAGGAAATTGAGTTTTAAAGTTTAAAGTTGTCTGAAAAATCAAGTTCTCAATATTTTGTTGATGTTCTTAAGTTTTTATATTTATTACTTTATACTTTTAAGATA